>PVJD01004956.1:0-124988 GCA_004026545.1 Mormoops blainvillei
GTGATGGGGGTGGGGAGACTAGTAGGAGGCCTGTTAAAGACAATTACAGACCCTGGGAGAGATAAAGTGGCTTGGAATAGGTAGGTAAAATTGAAAGTGGTAGAAAAGGTTCAGATACAGAATATTTTGAACGTAGAGATAATAGACTCTTCTGATGATTACCTGAAAGACACACTATTACCTAGATTTCACCCATGCCGTATCTGAGACACATAACTAAAAACACCATTCCAGGGCCTTCTTTCTGCCCCAAAATGCTACACCCAAATATCTATCTGTTGATCATGGCCACTCCCCTATGACATGTCCTGACTTCTTCCCCGTTTTCCCACCATAATTTATACTATAGTCAATCTCCATAGAATTTGGATGTCAGAAAACCTCATTCCTTCTCAAGGACTTAGCTCTTATTCTTGAAAGGGAGCCTTAGTTTAGGTACATGCAAGGCCCTATTTTTAAAAAATGGGGCTCACTTTTTTATGCTTTATCCGCCTTGCCTCCAATAAAATGCATACACAAGCTTCACATGGTTGAGGGCTTGGGAAAATGATAATTATTAAGAAATAAAATACACAGTGGATACTATTGCAAAAGACATTGACCTGCTGTATGAGGAGAGATAGCAATACTGTGGGCCTACACCGTCATGACAAAGTGCCTTCATTCCCCTTGAGGCTCATTGTCCTTCCTACCAGAAGAATGTCTTATCTTCCTTGCTTACATTCCCACATCTATGCTCTCTCTTTCTTCATTATAAGAGCTTATAAGTTCAGTTATACTAAGATATAGATAATTAGTAAAGCATAAAGTTTTAGTGCTCAATAGGATTTTGGTTCTTGGCAGAATATAAAGTCATGAAACAGTAATTCTAATGAACCTGAGACAGATTTTATTTTTTGCCCTGCCTTGAGTCAAAAAAAAAACTAGGTACATATCAAGAGGGTTCTTGAACTTGGGATATTAGGAAAAAATGATAAAATAATTTATTGAGAATAAATAAATGTTTATTCTAAACAGAGAACTGTATTTTTTTACTATTCAATGATTGTACTGAGCACATATACAGCATGGGGTCAGTATTTTAGTGTGAGTTTCTAAGAACATAATTTTTTACTTCCCCTCACCATGGAACTACTGAGAAGAGAACTTGATCTGGTTTGAATTTCTTTTCTTTCGGGTTCTGTGGATACCTTCTGGTACCCTCTGCTATTCTCATCCTATTAGAAGCCATATTCTATACAAGAGACAAATACTAAAAATATGTTTTCCCAGTATATTTTAATAAACAAATTTATAATATGACCTTATTTTAAAATGACATAAAGCTTGCATCGGGGAAGATAAAATAGCTTCTCTACAGCCTTTCTGATTTTCTCCTTCTCTTTTAATTTTTGTTTTGTTTTGTTTATGAGGTTTCGTCTTTGGTATCTATCCTAAGCGCATGCTTATTCTGTTAATTGAGCAATTCGGCAGTGCTTCAGGAAAATTTTTGCATGTTGTCTCAAGATTTTTAGTGCTATTTGTTGAAAAAGTAAGGCAAAACAAAACAAAAACTTATATTTTTAAACTTTTGAATATCTCAAATGCTTGTGCTTTATTTCTGTAATAGCCATTAAAGCTACCATTCACTGAATGCATATTACACACTGGACTATGTAGAACATTTTATCCCCATTTTCATACTTAATTTTCCCTATTCCTAAGGCAGGTTTATCGTAATTTTCATATTACAGACAAGAAAACTGAGAATCAAAGAAGTTAAGTGCTTTGCCCAAAGTCACATAACTCGTACAGTAAAGGTTGGAGCAGGAGTCAAGCCCATTTCTCTGCAACACTGGAACCCAAGCTCTTAGCAAATGAGTAGCATTGCTCCTGTCTGACACACTGCCTCTCCTGACTTCCCTTACACTGGACAGGGCTTTGCCCGATGTGTTGCCTTATCCCCACAACCTTCCTTCTCTCAAGTACGCCTTTTATTCTGTTCTCTTCTTCTTCTTAGCAACCGGTTTCTCTGCCTCATAATGGAATGCTGAATTCATAATCTCCTCTTTTGGTGAAGAGTCATTACCTGATTTCCAAATTAATTGAGAACAAATAATTTTCTCAGGGTTATTTTTTAAAGACTAATGCAGAACTGTAATTTTCTTAATGACGCAATTGAAGTTTGACTGTTTGCACAATGATGACAGAAATTCAGGTGGCATTAAGTAATGACTTGCTGGTCTCTTCTGTGTAAAATGGTGGCAGGCTATTTTTTAATTGTATTCTTATAAATAAAATGATATATTTTTAAAAGTCCTCATATATACTAATTAGTGAAATATTTGTCACTCATTGCACAGACTTACTTGTGATCATAACTAGTTTTTTGTTTATGTTTCTAATGAAACTGGTACCATCTGCTCCCTCACAAAAAACTTCCAATGTAGCTTTTGAGAACTAAACTAACTAGTCATGTTTAACCAGGTAATCCATGGGGGGAGGAGGTTCCATTTTGAAACAAAGTGCTATTCAATTATTAACCAAGTTTTTATTTTTGATTTCAAAAGCAGCTATTAATAATGAGTACTGCAGAAATGTGTGTGATTTTTTGTGCCAGAATTTGACTTTATTTTCAAGCACTGTAATGTGGGATGGATGGTTAGAAACAATAATAAATTAAAGTTTCTGTTTAACCCTTTCAGAACTATATGTATCTTTTTGTTAATTTTTCCCTGTGTCATAATGAACATTAGCCAGCATTTAGTATTGTGTGGGTCCAAATGTAGATTTATATGCCCATTTTAGATTATTTTTTGTTCCTTGCTGCATGCTCTATACATGCAATCCTTAAGGGTTTATTTTACAAACTGTGCGCTTGTAAGGTTTGTTAGCAATAAGATAGAAAATCGAGCAAGTTTATACCATACTTTTGTAGAAAAGAATCTTCTCAGTTCCATATTTCATCCATGAAAATCCCGCAATACATGCAGTTTCAAGGAATAAATAAAAAAGAAATGTAAACCATTGAAAAAAAATCATCACAAAGCACAACAGTGTGACCCAGTTTAGTCAGGATGCGTTGTCCCCCCAGCAGGCTTAGAAACACCAAGTCCTTACTGCCCGTGCTTGCTTCTGTGGGCTACTGTCTTAATCAGCTCAGGCTGCTATAATAAAATACGATAATGTGGGTGGCTTATCAACATCTGAAATTAGTTGCTCATAATTGTGGAGGCTGGAAATCTGAGATAATGATGCTCACATGGTCTGGTTCTGGTGAGATGCTTCTTCTGCAACAGAAGGCTGACTTCTCCTTGCACCCTCCCATGAAGGAAAAGGGAGAAGCTAGTTCTCTGGCCTGTTCTTAAAAGGGCATGGATTCCCTTCATCAAGGTTCACTTTTCATGACTGAATTACCTACCAAATGCCCCACCTACAAATACCACCACATCAGAGATTAGTTTTCAACATAAGAAACTGGGAGAAGGGCACCAACATTCAGTCCATAACAGTTGCCCTAGCAAGTTGATTATCATTGTCTAAGAGTGGGAAACCAGAAGTTCTTTTTAAAATGTATCATAGGATTGTACACTTGAAGCCAATATTTTTATGTTAACTGATGTCACTATAATAAATTTAATTTTAAAAGAAGGGAAAAAATGTGGTTTTAATTATCTCTGCCTTTAACTCTCCCTTGGTATGATCACAATCGCAAGGATTTGTCATTAAAGTTTTTTCAGTAATTTGTTAACTTTCTGCCATTGATAGACAATTTGCTTTATAAGTAAAACATGCAATCATGAACTTACCACTTTATATTCCCTGTCAGTAGTGACAGGTGATTTTCCTCTCCTCAAATTAGGCAACTATTCTAGCAACTCAAAGTAATTCCTGTGACATGATTGACATGTGGAAAGGGATATATCACTTTCATTAAAGAGACTCTTGTTAAGAGAAAAGAGGCCCCTGTGTTCTGATAAAACTGAAAGAAAAGTTCTATACTGATAATCCTGAGGAGGAAAGCCAATAAAAATGATTCTCCTTCCATCCCATTAACATTATTATAAATTGTGAGAGTAATAAAGTCATTTTTATATTAGGTCCTCAGAATAAAGATAGTGGTAGTAATTTTTTAAATGCAACATATACCTGAGAAATTAAGAAGCTATTGAAAATGTTAGATATGGGTTGAAAGAAAATAATTCATCCTATTCATCTAGAAGATATTCAATGACTTTCATCTTGTCTTATATTACATAATGTTTAAAAGAAACATTCAAAACCTGAAAGAGGATTCAGCAGAAGAGATTTAAATAAGGACTTTCCATGTTTTTAATTTATATGTGCCTTTAAATAAAATAATTTTGAGGCAATAATCTGTTTAGCTCATGCAGATGCCGCAAAATGTAGACATGAATATAAAGAAATGCCAATGTCTTGGGATGTGAGCATTAGATACAGTGCATGCCAGGTGATGTGACTTAAAGAGGATGTTTGTTTCCTTCCCTTTTATTTCTGCGAAGATAACTTCCCATCTCAGTATATATGTGATAGGCAAATTTTTAAAATAGGCTAAAATTAATTATTCTTTGCTCTTATGAAGTACCTTGATTTTGAGGACCTGCAGCAGGCATGTAGGTCTGGGGCTCAAAGATGCTCATGGTTTCCTCAAGGGAGATGCTCATCATGTTAACATTTCATTTCATACTGAATACATAAAATACTGAAGCATATTATCCAAACATAAGGGATACTAAGCAAAAGCAGCTAAGAGGGGAAATTCTACACACTATATTTTGACACATATGGCTGAGTGTATACATGTAGAAAAAGAAAAGATTCTGACTCACCTATGTACAAGCTCACTGAAGACAATTTCCAATACTTTTTTTTCTTCTTCTCTTTTACATGGAAGCAATTTTTCTTTTTTCTTTTTTCTTTTTTTGACTTTGAGTTTCCAAATCTTTTTTATGTTCAGTTACAGTTTTACAGTTGTCCCCATTTTTCCTCCATTACTTTCCCTGGTCTTACCCACTCCCCACCTTCCACTTTCAATCCTCCCCCCGCAATGTTGTCTTTGTCCATGGGTCCTTTATACGTGTTCCTTGACTTGAACCTTCCCCTTCTTTCCCCCATTATCCCCCTCCCCCCTCCTCTCTGGTCACTGCCAGTTTGTTCTTTATTTCCATGTTTCTGATTCTGTTTTGTTCTCTTGTTTGTTTTGTTGATTAGGTTCCACTTATACATGAGATCATATGGTGTTTGACTTTTACTGCCTTGCTTATTTCACTTAGCATAATACTCTCCAGTTCCATCAATGCTGTTGTGAATGGTAGGAGTTCCTTCTTTCTTTCTGCTGCGTAGTATTCCATTGTGTAAATGTACCAGTTTTCTTATCCACTCATTTACTGTTGGGCTCTTAGGCTATTTCAGTTTCTATAGTGTCCAGTAAGTTTATAACTTCTACAACAATGCTGTCTTTAAAATTTTCAATACACACTTACTTAATTTCCTTTTCTAAATTGCCAATAGTAATCATCTGCACCACTCACCTAGGACTTCAACTCAATACAATTTTAAAGCAGGTATCCATGGTCATCATATACCACTGTTTAACCGTTGTTATGATTTATCTTCTGAGGAGAGACATGCACAAATCCTGAATCGTCCATGGAACCATTAGCTGCTTGGTGTGAAAACCAATCATTTATCTTTTAATATTTACAATAGACCTTATAGGGTACCAGGGTGCTGTTAATTAAAAAACTACATTGTGTTTTATTCATGAATAGGAGACCACAAAATCCAAGACTAAATAAATCAAGATGCATTTTGACAATTTTTTTCTCCTGATACAAAAATGTTTTGAGTTGTGTAACCCATCCAAGCAGTAAAATATAAAAGTTTAAATATTTAAAGCTGTAAGAACCTAGAATTATCTGGTTTTGTTCCTTGTTCAAATAATGTGAGGTAAAAGAATGCTACTAAAAAGAGCCTATGAGAAAAAAAGTCAAAAGATAAAGACAGACGAGTAAATCAGGTATTAACAAGATTTGCCAATTCCCAACCTTCTGTATAAAGCTTTTTTTACTTTCATATGTAAGAAATCTTATAACGTTAAAATTTAACCAATAAAAGTCTCCTGGCAGAGCTTCAGTTATGAGGTCAATGATCTTGAAGAGAACAAGAGAACGCTGCACCTTGGTGAGAAAAGAGGAGCATTTGGTGTAAAGCATTCAAGCAAACGACTAACCACAATGAAAAGCATCACGAAAAATTGAGTTCACGTGAGGAGATCCGTACCTAGTTTGGGGATCCTGCTGGGGAGCAGCTAACCTTGTGTTTCAGCCAAGATTCTTAACAGAGATTATTTCCCTTTTAAATGACATTCAAAGAATGCAACATAATCTTTAATGGTATTATTCAGCCAAAACAACATTTAGCAACAGAAACTAAAGTATGCATAAGGAACCAAAAAATGTTTTTTTGGAAGAGATGGGACTCAAACAGTATCTCAGAAACCTTGAAGGAGGGGAAGAATATGGATTTGGAAAGGCCAAGAGACTTGGTTTGGGATGTGGTAATTTCGGAAGCCGGTGAGGGCTGCAGGTGGTAACTGGAGCAAAGCTGTGGCTTGTGAATGCATAAGGAATGGGATTAGGTAGTCAGGGTGGAACTAGGCTGAAGTACAGGAGTTTGAATTTAATGCAGTGGGTAAAGGTTGTCATTTATTTTTTATGAGCCTAGCACTGGAATTAGTTAACCGGACCTTCTTTATTTTAGCCCCTTTTTCGTTTATAAATACTGAACTACTTTCTTACTATTAAACTACTTCCATTGCAGAAATATTAGCACATACAGAAAAGCAAATTGAGAAAAATAAAAATCCCATACACTTACCACCCAGGGAGTGAGCCTCTTTTAATTCAGATATACCCTTTATACATAAAATTGCCTTTCAAGAAAAAGGTTATATTAAGTTGGGAACTCAGCATGTTCAGGAGGTGAACAATATGCTTCTCTTGTCATTTTCCTTATTTTCTGTTAATTCTGAAATGGAAAGAAAGATCATGGAATCTTCCATAACAAATCAAAAAGCAAAAACATTTATTTAAAAAAAATATTTCATTCTACTTCCTACTTAATTTAAATTTAAAATGACATACTGAATGTCAACTCTATTCTTGGAACTGGTGTTGATTTAAGTTTTGAGAGTCATTCCTTCAACTAATAATTACTAAATAACTACTTATTGTGTGTTAGGCCAGATAAATAAGACATCTTGTCTTCAAAGAGCTCAAAGTCTAATACTCTTCATTTAAATTCATTTCCACTTAAGATCTTTGTCAAACATATGTGATGATTTATGATACAGCTAGGCTTTATCCTATTCCAAATCAAATAAACATTTTCAAATCTTCTAATTCCCAGGTCAATTTTATTCTCAATACCTATGCTGCTACTTCAGTAAAACATATTAAATCCTTTAATTTGTTGAAGAGTGATTGTTTTATTAATTTATTCAATTATTTTCCACCTGTGCTGTGACCTGCCCCAGGCCAGGACAGCCTGTGGGAGAGGCCAGTATTGCAAAGACAAGGGGAAGTCATCTAGGGGAGCTCAAAGCCTTCTGAAGAAAAAAGGGAGGAGTGAATCCAGTGAGTCTATGTTTCTGTTGGATCCTTCCTGTGGTGTGGAGTATGTAGGAGAGGCAGAGTCTCCGTAGTAATTTCAGACCTGGATGCAAGTAGCATGGAAGAGGTTGAATTGGAAATTAGGGATTCCCACTATTTCTTTATATTATTATGGTTTTGGTTTTTATTTTGCTTGTCATTATTTTCCTACCTTGTTCATTTTTATAACTTTGCCCCAAATAGTCTCCAGTGCCCTGAGCCACTTTATTTATTACACACTAATACCATGTCAGGGAATATTTTGCCACCTCTTTCTTAAGAAATTAAAGTCTAGAAGACATAAAATTCACCAACTTCTTTTCTCTTCTTCAGCTCAGTGTTTACCTTCACCAAATACTCTATCCCTTTCCTCCTCTCTTCACCCAGTGGCAAATTTCATCTCCGTTCATATTTCCAAGGACTTCAGTGAAGATTATTCTTTTTCTCAAAAACTCCAGAAAAAGAACTAAGTGATAAGGAGATAACCAACCTATCAGATGCAGAGTTCAAAACACTGGTAAAGAGGATGCTCACAGAAATGGTTGAGTATGGTTGCAGAATAGAGGAAAAAGTGATGGCTATGCAAAGTGAGAAAAAGAAAAATATACAGGGAGCCAACAGTGAAGGGAAGGAAACCGGGACTTAACTCAAATCAATGATTTGGGGAAGAAGGAAGAAATAAACATTCAACCAGAACAGTAGGAAGAAACTAGAATTCAAAAAACAAAACAAAACAAAACAAAATTTTTAAAAAACTGAGGAGAGGATTAGAAACCTCTGGGACAGCTTTAAATGTTCCAACATCCAAATCATAGGGGCACCAGAGGGAGAAAAGGAAAAGCAAGAAACCAAAAACTTATTTGAAAAAATAATGAAGGAGAATTTCTCTAATCTGGCAAAGGAAATAGACTTCCAGGAAGTCCAGGAAGCTCAGAGAGTCCCAAAGAAATTGGACCCAAGGAAGCACACACCAAGGCACATCATAATTATATTACTCAACATTAAAGATAAGGAGAGAATCTTAAAAGTACTAGGAGAAAAGGAGACAGCTACCTTCAAAGGAGTTCCCATAAGACTATCAGCTGATTCTCAAAAAAAACTTTGCAGGCAAGAAGGGGCTGGAAAGAAGTATGCAAAGTCATGAAAAGCAAGGGCCTATATCCAAGATTACTTTATCCATCAAAACTATCATTCAGAATGGAAGGGTAGATAAAGTGCTTCCCAGATAAATAAAGTTAAAGGAGTTCATCATCATCACCCAACCCTTAGTAAATGAAATGTTAAAGGGACTTATGTAAGAAAAGAAGATGACCAAAACTATGAACAGTAAAATGACGACAAACTCACAGCTATCAACAACTGAGCCTAAATGAAAAAACAAACTAAGCAAACAGAATTACAGAAATGGAGATCACATGGAGGGTTATCAGTGGGGAAGGGGAGGGGAAAGAATGGGGGAAAATGTACAGGGAATAGGAAGCATAAATTGTAAGTACAAAATAGACAGGAGGAGGTTAAGAATAGTATAGGAAATGGAGAAGCCGAAGAGCTTATATGTATGACCCATGGACATGAACTAAGCAGGGAGGGATTCTGGTGGGAAGTGAGGTGCAGGGCAGAGGGGAACAAAGGGGAGAAAAAAATGGAACAACAGTAATGGCATAATCAATAAAATATACTTTAAAAATAAATAAATTCAGTTTTCCATATTAGACAGAATGGGGGCTCAAGGTAAAAAATTTTAACAGAAAATAGAAGGAGGTGCATTTTTGAAACTTTGAATTTTATAGCCAGTAACACTTAGTTATAACACTGTGATTTTTAATGACCACAGTATTCTATTTTAGGGATGTGCTGTAATTTATTTAACTAATTTCTTAGCATAGGACATTTGGATTATTCCAACTTTTTATTACTATAACTGATATTGGGGCAATCACCTTAGCCTGTGCATATCACTAATTAATTAAACTTTTTCAAGGCAGCTACCATGTCACAAGGGCACTTTCTAGAAAGCTTGTACCAATCTATATTCTGACCAATACATATGGGAGTGCTCACTTTCAGTATAACTGCTAATACTTAATATATTATTTGTTTGGTTCCGATAACGCTGGAAAGGAGGGGGAAGATAGCTTCCTGTCTGTACCAGAAGCCAGTTGAGCTACACGGTGCTGGCTATCTCAAACCTTTAGAGAGGACATTGCTGGAGATGGATGCTCGTGGGTTTAGGATGAGGTCTCCCTCCTCTCCTAACCAGCAGGCTTTGCTCTAGGGAGCATCCTTACATGAATAGGAAGTGTTCCCCAAAATTGCCCCACATAGTAACCACCCTTAAATTGCAAAAGAAAGGCTTGTTTTCTTACAAAACCAGAACACTGGGTCTCTTGGTGATGGTGGGTTTGGGTATTTTTTCTTATTTGATTGTATATGGAAAGCAGCTTCCCAGAATATGCCTTGGGTAATGACTTGAATGCTGAGGACACAAGGCACTGTTTTTCTCCCCCTCCACATCCTTTTACCCACACTCATCCATGCACCAAATGAAGCTCAGCATAGAAGGAAAGCATAAGATCCACAGGTGCAAAGGGAAAAGATGTGCGTGTTGGTGGGCACGTGTGGGTAGCTGAGATGAAGGGATGGGAATATGTTTTTAAAAAAGATTATTCTTTCTCTCTCGTATACTTCAATTTCCTTTTTCTCTCCTGCATTTTCTTTTTGACCTATAGACATAATTAAGTCACTTCTATACTTCAAAAAATAAAAGTGAAATAAAACAACTATTTTGCTTGTTTGCCAGGCCACTGGCAGGCCCACTGCTCTGGAATTTCTTAGAGGGCTCAATGATGCAGGAGTGTATAATGGTGGTCAGCACTTGCTTTGTGTCTAGAAAGGGTGGCCCTTTCTGTACCGGCTTTCCCCTCTGCATCCTGCCCCGCCCCACAGTGCCCCTCTCGGTCTTAACCTGTAAAAATAGTGAATTCTGGCCCAAGGAACCTCTTGCTTGGCATGTGCTTTATACTAGGAATTGAGACCATCATGGGGAGAAGTCTTTATTTACTAAATCTTAAATAAATAAACTATATATATATCTATATCCCATAACTACCTATTTATATATAGCTACCAAAGATATATATCTATATATATAGATATATATCTATATTTATCTATCTATCTACCCATATATATCTTTTCACTGCTGTTTACTGACTGAATAGAAAGCCTAAGGAAAAGTAATCCAAGGCTGAATTTTCACCTCATTCTCTTTCAACATGATCTAGGACCAACTTTCATGGGCCATATCAGCACATCTTCTATGAATCCATCAAGTTGTTTCCTGCCGCTCTCCTTCCTTCCACTACCAAAGGTCTTGAAAGCATAGTCCACACTTACTGGGCCCACCTCCTTGACTCCTGTTTGCTACTCTATTCAATGGTGTCCACCTTTTTCCTCTAACAACTCCACTGATAATATACTTGCTGACATCATCAAAAGCTTCCAAATTGCCAAGTTAAGTGACATTTTCTGTTCCTACTGTGCTCGACTTCTCTGTAGCATTTGGATTGGTTGACAGTTCCACAAGACATTAAATTCACTCCTTCCCTAGCATCAATTTATCTTAATTTTTCCGCTATATTTAATTCCCCTTTGCTGTATTATCTTTTTATCCTTCCTTCCAAAATGCCAGTGTTATCCAAGATTTTATGTTTCTTCTGATTAACTTCTCACTCATATCCCTCTTGGGTGGTATCAGTCATAATTTCAAGAGCTGATAATTTACAAATCTAATTGTCTAGTTCCAACTTTTTTTCCTACTAGTATATTGTATATTAAACTCTGTACTACACATATGAATCTAATGGTTCCACACTGAGTATTATGGACTGTAGTATGGTCCCCCCAAATTTGTATATTGACATTCTAATCTCCAATATGACTATATTCTGTAGTTGGAGATGGGGTCCTTAATGAGGAAATTAAGGTTAAATAAGCAGATAAAGGTGGGGCTTTCATCCAACAGGACTGATATCCTTAGGAGAAGAGGAAGAGGCACCAGAATGCCCACCAACAAGAGAAAGACCATGTGAGGACACAGTAAGAAGCTATTACATCTCACCATTTATCCTATATAAAAATAAAAAGTCAAAAACTGAGAGTCAGCTCTTTTCCTTGCTCCCACATGTAACAAAGTAGGGAAGCTGTAGCATCACGGTAAAGAATGCGGGCTCAGAAACTGTCTGCATTTAGATTTTAGCACTGTCATATGCTAGCTCTATGATATGGCAAATTATATAACCTTCAAGTCTTGTGTGTTAAAATGGTGTTGATAATGAAAATAACTATCGTATATGGTTGTTATGAAAAATTGAATTCCTAACAAAAAAAACAACTATTTATTAATGTTAAGTATCATCATCATCACTAATTGTCACTATATGGTCAGTTATACCTCATAATATTTTGAATCTAGAACATCTTTTGTTTTTTGTTTCTTCTGTCATGATCAAGCACCAAGTATAACTCACCTTGGCTATTCCACCTTTCTATAGAAAAGATCTTTCTATCTTTTTTCAATCAATGAGTCTAACCCCCTCAGTATTTTTTCAGAAAAGATGCCAGAGTTGTTTTGGGAGGGAAATCTGAATACATTCTCTTTATTTTCTTTTTCTTTAAAAAATAGACTTCATTTATTTATTTTTAGAGAGGGTAAAAGGGAGGGAGAAATAGAGGGAGAGAAACATCGATGTGTGAAACATCAATCGGTTGCCTCTCGCACATCCCCAGCTGGGGACTTGGCCCCAGCCCAGCCATGTGCCCTGACCGGGAATTGACCTGGAGATTTTTGGTTTATGGGATGATGCCCAACCCACTGAGTCCTACCAGTCAGGGATCTCCTTATTTTCTTTTAATACTTCTGCTTTTGAAAGAAAGAAATTCAACTTTCTTAGCATGGTATACTAGATTTTTAGAAACCTCATTCCCACAATAGCCTCTCAGCCTCCTGTAGACACTGACACCAGACCACTTCACAGGCCAGGCTGTGCTCAGCTTTTTAGGACATGGTCCATTTTCCCACGCACTACTAGCATTAGTAGCTGTTTACCAACAGCCTTCCCATTTCTCTCCATCTAGAAAATAATGACTCATCTCTCAAAATTCAGTTCAAATGTCAATTCTGAGTGAAAAATGTTGGTAAAACTCTACTGTCCATCACTTAAAGTCTTCTTTTACTTCATGTGTATTCACCTGCATTTAATCTTTTAAAAAAGAAATATATATATATGAAGTCAGAGATTAATTAGCTATTTATTTACATTAAAATGAACCCATTTTAGGTAGAATTTTGTATTATTATCTAACTTCAATTAGTATACTTCTTAAAATTTTCCTCTGGCCATTTCTTTCTTTGGTTTTTTAAGTTCAAGTGTATCTTCTATATAGATTTCTACATTTTTTACATATCGAAACAATGACTTCACATAGCTTAAAATAGGCATGTTTGTAGAGTTGTTCTGTTCACATAGTCATTGGCTTTAACAGGCCCTGCTGCCCATACCAGAGGCACACAGCAAAGAGGGGTGTGGACTCTGCAGTCATAGCTTCTGAATTCAACTCCCAGTTTCACTACTAACAATTAATAGCTGAGTCAAAATGACCACTAGATTAGTCAGAGGATGTAAAGCTGTAAGAAGAGTGGCTGGTACATAGTTAAATCTCAATAAACAATGATTAAATATTTCAAACTTAGTTTAAAAGCCTTTGCTGCCACCCGTTTGTCAAGTCAAGCAATTTCTTCCATTTCTGGTTCAGACTTCCTTGTACTTAAATAATTTTACAAGCTCAGTTGCAAAGTTAATGGACACATGATGCCTGTTCATAGCCCACACATTGAATGAATATCAGTGCACAGGCCTTTACTTATATAGGGAAGGGAATAAGATAAACTGGATTCTTCCTCTTCATAGTGTTGAATAATAGCATTGACTGAACTTACCCATCTGCTTTGTTGTTGTTGTTGTTGTTGTTCAGTATTGCTGTTACAGAAGTCTCTGGCAGAGAGACACACTTTAAATGGATTCTTTTATCTTTTTTAGGGCACATGTCCTTATGAAATAATTGAGCTACACATGTGTATAGTTTATAGCCCAAAATGTACGTGGTTCATTGAGAATTAAAATGAAATTTAAGGTCTATTATTATCTATGTAAAACAAATAAATTCCAATTTGGATGTGATTACAGAAGATCTTAATACCGCAGACCTGTCAATCAAATCATCACCTAAAAGTTTTAGAAGAGCTTTCCATGTTTCTGTCAAAGTAACAAACATTTTCCTTTGAAAATGTGAGTGTTTTCTTAAGTTTTAGGAGTAATTACTGATGAAACTGAATTTATTCTTCTTGAGCCATAAGAATTATGTGTGCTCTCTTCAATAACCCGCCCATTCATGATTTTAACATTGTTAATTTTTTATGTTCTAATCATGTTTTTGGTGAATTTGACTCTAGTGAAATATATTTCTACAAAATATCTTTCTATTTTCACAATTTGAGATTCATACTAGAAAATTATTTCAATTATCCAAGATTATACCGATCTTCTTGAGTACAGTTTGTGTTTTCTAATACATCCTATTCCTCTTCTTCAAAAAGTGTAGTTTCATGTTAAATTTTTTCTTCTTTCAAATTAATGCTTAGTTTTACCTACAAATACATTAGTGATATCTGTACATATAATTAATTACTCCTTATCCACCTTAAATAATTTGGGTAAGACAAGAGCCACTTTATTATGAAAGCACCATCTTCCCATATTTTGAAAGGGACTCAAGATAATTTTATAGTACATATAACAGAGAAGGTTATTTTTGTTGTTGTTCCTGACTTTTCACGAAGTAAAGTGAATGTCAATGGCTAAGTTTTCATCTGTGGTTTAATTTTAAAGAAAGTATTATGGCCCAAATGATTGTATCTAGATGTTCCATGGTGAAACAGTTCCAAATTCACAAATAGGCATATTTTCAAGGAGTGGTCAGTCTACAGAGTTATATGTAAATAGCACAGACATGAAAATATTTCTTTCTGCCATCCGAAATCTAAATAGTAATTAGACATTGATTTGTGTTATACAAATTTAATTTAGTATGAGTTACAAATGGAACTTATCTCAGTGGAAAATAATTGTATCATCTCCTGTCATTGCATGAAACAAATGATTTAATGAATTCTTCACTGCTCACCCTATGATTTTTGGCCGTTACACCTGGAACAAGCAGTGCTCTGGCTGCCCAAAAGCATCCATGTCCTAATGCTCAGAACCTGTGAATAAATGAGGTTACAGGGCTAATTCGCAGACAGGTTTAAGTCGGTCGCCAAATATTTGACCTTAAATTAGGGAGATTCACCTGGATTATGTATGTGGGCCCAATATAATCAGAGAGGCCCTTAACAGGGGAAAAAGAGGCAGAAGAGAGCCAGGAAGATGCAGTATGAAAAGGACTGCTCCCATGTTGCTAGCTTAGAAGAAGGAGGAATTAAGTCATAAGTCAAGTAGTGTTGATGGTATTGAGGGTCTGGAAAGACCCCTACATAGATTCTCCTGGAGCTTCCAGAAGGAAGGCACTACTGCGGTCGTCTTGATTTTAGCCCACGGAGACCCATTTGGACTTCTTACCTTCAGAACCGTAAGATAATGCATTTTTGTCATTTTAAGCACCTAAAAATTTGGTAATTTATTATAGCAGTGATAGGAAGTAAATATACTACCCAAGGCTACGTCGCCACCATCTTTAGTTTTTGTCAATGAGTATTTTTATTTTTACCACAAAAAAATTCTAAAGTTGATTTCACATCTTTGCCTTGATATCTTTGGTACGTTGATCTGGGCGAAATCCAAGCCACCAAAAAGATGATATTTTCAGCTCCAGTGCTAGCCCCTTGGGCCACCCAGTCCTTGGATTCACAGTTTTTAAAATTAGCTACCCCATATTTAAGCAATCCAATTCGGAAGCAAAACATAATTATTTAATTACTCTGGGGAATTTTCTAAATCCAATAGACAGGAGCAGTTAGATTTATTTTTAGAAAATACTCTTCCATTCATATTTAGTTGCTAGGTTCAACTACATACAACTTGAATTCTTATTTTAGATTTATTAAACTATGTACCTGCACAATATATTTAAAAATAAATGTGATATTTAATAGGTATTTCCATAATTTACTTGTACTAAAATTATGTGGTCTTTCATTTAGGCATTTTGCAAAATCTAATAGCATATTTCTTTTTCTCTTATGTATATACTTTCAAATAATCTTTTTTTTAGTTCAACAAACATTTATTAAATATCCTCTGTGTGACAGGCATGCAGTACACATATATAAATGCTTATAATTGAGACAAAAATGCTTTCTGACTTAGTCAATCATGGCCATGTTTTTTCCAGTCACTTTTGTTTTAGACTCTGAAGTTTATCACCATGATTCCCAATTCCTTATATTAGGAAAGACATGGAAAATATGGCTTGTTTTTGATTGAGGTATAGGGCTGTAGCAGCATGTTTCTAGAAGACAACTGCAAACACATGGACTTTTTGACATATTTCATCTTTTTTCCCAGGGTGAAACTTAACAATTTTATACATAATTTGATTAAATAAGACAAGACCTCTCAAGTTATACTGCTTGGGCTTGAACTGTTAAGCCAATAAAGGATGTCACTTCATGGTATCTTATGCCTGAACCAAACAAACTCTTAATTATTTTATTTAAAGTGTTTTCTTAATTCACCAGATCCATGGTGAAAATGTGTGACTTTGTTCTAAAGCCTATATATTTTCGTTTATACAATATTGCATGTTTTACAAAAGGTTGTGTTTTTCTTTTGCCATAGATTTATGTCTTGGTGGGAAAAGTTTGTTTTTATGTTCTACTGACTACAGAAAATATTCACACTAAAAAAAAAGCACTAAATTGATAAAGTTAAATTTATGAATTGGAAGTTAAAAATGTAAGATTATCATCTTGTGTTTTTAAATTGTAAATTACTCAAAATATCTCTGCTTGAACTATGCTGGGTTACAAAAGGGCAATAATCAATAAGGCAGCTCATTATCTGTGATACCTCTAATTACCCCTGTGCTAGCACTGATGCTATGGTTTAACCAATGCATATTAAGAACATTTGCTAACAGAATCTAGTTATCCTAATTTTTGCTGTGGAATTTTATTAGAAAATCATGTTACTCATCTGAATTGCCACAACAGCACGATCCCTAGGGTCCTTTTTTTCCACATCGAGGTTAATTTAAAGTGATTACATAAGTACTACAGATGTTGCTCTGAGGATAGGAACTGTACATCTACCATGATGCACATCATATGATTGCTATTACAGTCCTGGTAAGATTGGATTATTTGTTTTAATGTCATGCAAAGCAAGTCACATGATAGAGATCAGTATCTTTTTAATGGTGTTCCATATTCCTAAATCAATCACCTTTTCACTTCTTCAGAATGCTGTGCGTGTAAATATCACTATTTTATTAGCGGCCTTAGTAAATTCATCATGTTGTGTTTGGATGTTCAGAATATTTCTTTTAATTAGTATTGATTCTTCCATCTCCCAGGAGGATAGGAATAGTAGTTAAAAGGAGAGTGTTTATTCACATTGAATTATTCAACAAACATTCACTAAGCTTACTGTGGGTCTGGCACTTTCTATACGCTGACAACAAAATAAATTTTGTACCCAATATATAGTTTTTTTTTTTCACTTGAATCTTGACACACACAGCTTCTAGCCCTGTAAATAAGGTAAAATGGTGTGAGAGGGCTGAGAGGCAGAGATTAGGAGTTGGAATGCAGGGCAGATTGCACCGTCCTGGAGAGTTGGTAAAAGACGAAAATCTGGTAAAAGAACACTACTAAAATTAGAGATGACAGCCCTGGCCGTGTGGGTCCATTGGTTGAAGGGTCATTCTGTGCACCAAAAGCTCTGGGGTTCGATCCTGGTCAGAGAACATACCTAGGTTGCTGGTTCAATCCCTGGTCAGGGCATATACAGGAGGCAACGGATCAATGTCTGTCTCTCACATCTATATTTCTCTCTCTCCCTTCCTCTCTCTAAAAAAATCAATAAAACATATCCTCAGGTGAGGATTAAAAATTATGTAGAGATGACAAATAAGAATCTCAGGCGGGACAATAGCAGTGTTAAAGATTAGACATTTCAAAAGAACAGACTGACAAATAAATGTTGAGGTGAAAAAATAAATGTAGAAAACAATTATATCATCCATAATTTTTATTGCTGGGAACTGGAGGAAGGTTGTCATAAAAGTGAGTGGAAAAGGCTAGGAGAAATCACTGAAGTTTAAGAGTAAGATGGGACAGGTAAAGTTATTTCTCATCACAGCCAGGTTTTTGGTTCCTGTGTATATTGAAAAATTGGTGTTGAGGGGTTGGGAGTGAAAAAGACAACAATAATAAAGGAAAGATGAGGGAAGTGTTTAGACAAGAGCATTCAATTCCTAAAACATATAATCAAGGAAGTACCGCCTACTCCCTAGGGATTAAAATATAGATTGTGGGGACAAATCCACAGTTTGTATGATTTTCAAACACTTAACACCTAAAAAGGCTAGTATTCATGTAAGATGGTACAGAATTATCATGATAGTAGTAGAATAACATGACTGAATTAAAAAATGCTCTGAAAAATTTACAGCTATTTATGACTTCAAATGATCACTTACCATATCAAAATGTTTTTAGAAAATTTTGTAGTTTAATTTAAAGGTTTTATTTATTTTTAGAGAGAGGGGAAGGGAGGGATAGAAACATCGAATGTTAATGTGAAAGAAAAACATTGATTGTTTGCCTCTTGCATGCCCCCAACCAGGATCTGGCCCACAACCCAGGCATGTGCCCTGACTGAGATTCAAACTGGCAACCTTTAGGTTTGCAGGATGACACCCAACACACTGAGCCACACCAGTCAGGGCTTGTAGTTTTCAATCTCACATTACTATTGGGGGTTGGGGTGTAAGAGGAATGTTAAAAAATAGGAATTAGATACTTAAAGTGAGATATTAACAATGCCAAATTATTTACAAGATTACAATTTTCATTATAAAGTTTTAACATTATTCAAGAAATGCAAATATGCTCAAACTCTTAAATTTAAATGAGCAAATGTACCAAGTTCTTGAACTCTTTTTTTCTCCCAAAGTCTTTAACAAGGATCTGCATCATTTCCTATAATTTTGGTCTGAGAGAGTTGATCACAGTAGCCGTGGTATAAAATTTTATTGCCTCTGGATATAATTATTAGAAGTTGCAATGCAATTTCAAAGTCTCTATAGAGTTATTCCCTGAGACAATGCCCAGTATAATAGCAGGAAGGAAACCATCAACTCTCCTCTGAGAAGGCTGTTTGTTTCCAAAATTTTTAAATTAAATAACTTAGTGATTTTAATCAAGTTGATATTTCAATGCAACAAGTAGAGCAGAAAATATACGTCAGAATATCCCATCAATGTACACTTTCCTATAATTTAGCCTATTCCTTTACATCAGCCTTGATCAGTGGCCGTCAATAATGTACTGAAGTATTTTTAGAGATAGGCTGCTGTTGGAGGAGCTACTATTCCACTTTCGAACAGGCTCATTTAACAGAAAATTATTCCTTAGGTTCCATTGTCATTTGCCTTCTTAAAATTTCCCTCCTATATGTGGTCAGTCTATCTCTCTATCTGACAGCTATCAAGTATTTGAAAACATTTGCCAAATTCCACCATCACTACAAACTTATGTAAAAGTAAATTCATTTCCTATTACTCTAAAGATGATTCTCTCTGCTTTCTTTTCATAGTTTCTTTCCATCAAGAAGCTGACAATCTAATTAGATTTTTTAAATGTTACATATAAATAAGAGAATTGACATATGATCATAATTATAAAGTTCTTGATGCAGCCTCCCTGGATTGTTTTATTGTTACTTTTTATTGGGTTTTAGTTTTACTTCCTTTGTATCTCACAGTGCATCTTTATTGTAGTAGTTGATAAATGTTTGCCATCTTTCTTCTTTACAAAATGACCTCTGCAGCATTTCTTCAGATGCTAGTTCCCTTTCATGTGTCACATGTTTAATGCATAGAATCCTTCAATAATTTATCCACAGCATACAGGGGAAAAATAAATTATAAGCAATAACATATGTTTCTGAGAATATCTTCTATTTCCAGTGAGAATGTGATAAAGTAATTGTTAAAGAACATCTAGATTTGAAGTATATGAGCATTAGCTAGAATTTACTTTATAACAACATTTATTCTGGTGCTTAAACTAGTAGTATAATACATGTGAAATGACAAATATAGGGAGTAACCAGCTTAGAGGAAGTGGCCAAAAACTGTCAGGAGCAGGTTGCTGAGTGTCAGCTTCAACCATTTTTTTAAAATACGCATAATAAATTTACTACTAATTATTGCACAAGTCATCTGTGCTTCATGCTATGATAGAGAGTCAAAATACAATAAACCTCTCACAGAGTTAACAGTCTACTGGGTGGGGGAGAGAAACCCCTTGAGCAAGCAATTATAATGCAGTATGGTAACTATCATATTAATAAACCCTTTTGTGGATGCATAATGAATATATTACTCCTATTTGACTGGATTAGGGAGGAAGTGATATTCCTCTTTAACCTTGAGGATCAGACAGAGCATGGACTTTTACAGTATGGAAAGTAGTTCCATTTGGTTCTATCTGGTTAGTTATATTACTAAGAGTTTTAGTAATAAGAAGATGAAATATTAGTCTGGAAACAAATCATGAATGGGACTTAAAAAACTTATTAAGTAACTTTGGACTTTAAGAGCAGAAGGAAGCCATTGCAAGGTGTTTGTTAACCCTGACTGGTGTGGCTTAGTTAGTCCGGTGTGGTTCCATAAAGTGAAAGGTCATGGGTTCAGTTTCTGGTTAGAGCACATGCCTGGGTTGCAGGTTCGGTCCTGGTTGGGGGATATACAAGAGGAGTATTCTGATCATTGTTTCTCTCACATGGATGTTTCTCTCCCTCTGTCTCTCTCCCTCCTTTCCCCTCTCTCTAAAAATAAATAAATAAAATCTTTAAGAAAAAGAAAGATGTCTGCTATAGAAAACTTGGATTCCCTGAGTGGCAGGTTTGATGGACGGTTGGGTAAGCAAGCAGTGGAGTGGAGAGCTGATGATTTCAGCAAAGATGGGTGGATATGAAAATGTATAAGACATAATTACAACTCTAGGTCTTCAGGGAGAACTTGTATTAAGATATAGATCTGAGTCATCAACATATAAATATAAATGAAGGACCAAAAGATTGCTTTCCAATCTTTCAGGAATTATAATTAGAGTGATAAAGGGTCAAAAACAGAGCATTGAGGTGCAGCAAGGTTTTACAGATGGACAGAAAAGAGGCACCTATACGAGATCTCAAATGGAACAATGAGGACGGCAATACAAAAAACAATGTAGAACAAGAAAGCCAAGGGCAAGTGACTGCCAAGAAGAAAGTGGATCAGTTTCACAGGCTACCCAGATTTTAATGAGTATAAAGGGGACCACTGGATCTAATGACAAAAAGATCATGGTGATCCTGGAGTTTTAGCAGAATGTCAGGGATCAGAAGCAAGATATCTCTGAGTAGAGATAAGAGACATGGGCTATTAAATTCTACTTTACTAATTAGCTGTTTGACACTGGCCAGGATTCTTAAAATTGCCTTAGTACCCTAATGTGAAATAATGTTAAAAATCATCCATCACTATGGATCTTTATACATTTAAAATTATCACAATAAATCTGTGACCTTCGTTAAATCAGTCTGTAGATTTCTTAAGACCTAAGTGTAAATATGAGAGTACTTTTAACATTTATAATGATAGCTAAGGTGGTGGTGGTTATATTAAATCTTGCTGAATTTTCTGAATACCTTAAAAGTTGTTTTTTTCTCTTCAACTAAGCAATGAAATACTATATCAGACTGGCAAATATTTAAATGCATGATGATATTATCATCATGGTGTAAGAAATAGGAACTGGAGCACAATGAGATGGAAGGTTTAGGCCTTCTTGGTGCAAGAACTTGGGCATGTTTAGCAATGTTGGAAATATGCATAGCAGGAGATCCAGAAGTTTTACTACAAAAATTTTAACTTACCAAAAATCATGAACACACATTTTATTTTAGGATGGTTTGTAATCACACACAAAATACCGAACTGAGCCAGAGAATTACTGGTGGACCCGTACTATGAAATGTTTTATAGCTTGTTTTTAAAACTCACCTAAATCTGTGACATAATATGGAGAAATGTTTGAGGAAAGGGGAATTTTTTTTTTGAAAAAGAGCATGAGTAGCTTTTTCTCACCTAAGAAAATATTATACACACATACAAGCTCTGTCCAGAAGGTATCCAGCCATGTTATATGAAAAATAGAAGCATTCATTGAAGACAATACAAGATACAAGAAACATTGTACATAGGACAATGACACTTCAGTCCCCTTCAGAGCAGGCACCTTGGGGCCTCACAAAGTTCTCCTAATATCCATCAGTTGCCCCATTGTATTTTCTTGAATCTCATCAACAGTCTGAAACCTTTCCCTTTCAAAGGTGACTTTAGTTTTGGGAAAAGCCAGAAGTCACAAGGCACTGAATCTGGACTACTGTAGGGGGGCTGAGTCACCAGGGTGATCTGATATTTCACCAAAATCTCTGCATGAGATGTGATTCCCAAGTGGGCATGTTGTCATGTTGAATCTGTCAGTCACCAGTTGCCCTTACCTGTGGCCTTCTGATTTACTGAATAGTTTCCAAGGAGGAATACTCAAACTTACCGTAAAATTTGATGCAGAGCCATTGTTCTACTCACTCAGTCATTTTGACTGTGACAGCCACACAGTACACATGCTCACTCAAGGGCATCTACTGCCCCCACTGCCAAGTACAGTGGAGTCGTCATTGTTCCTGCATGCACATTCCAGTCCACTCTCCTTGGCTGCCAGGTTACATCGATGTTGAGCAAAACATTCTCAGTGTATTAATAATGACTGGATTTTTCAGGATAGACCTCATATATCAGCAAATGTCAGGAAAGAAATCATTAACAGTAATTATTTCCAGGAGTAGATATGAGAATGTAGGTTATAGTGAGGGCTTTGGATTTTCTTTGAGAGATTTTTTTCTGCTGCTTGCACTTTTTAAAAAATGAGTATGTATTATTTTTGCAATAACAAAAATAAAGATAGAGACAAAAGCTATGAGTTTCATAACATGTGCTTTTATTTAAACACTAATCATCACTCACTGCCTCTTGCTCCCTGTGTTCCCTTTGCTGCCCTAGATTGCATTTGTGTGTCTAAAGGTAAACAGCACTGTGTAAACCACTTAAATACTGCCTCCTTATCTTCCTCTACTTTACAGTATGCCCCACTTTCCTTAAGCTCCATCACGTGGTGTTCCCTGAAACAAGACTGACAACTGTGTAAGGAAACTTCTCTATATAATGATAGGTTTAAATGCTTTGAGCATTTAATTGATTTAATTTTATTTAAAAATGTGCAGAGCCTTTATCTTAAGCATGTCTTTATATCAAAAGCACATTTCTAAGTGTCTGCTCTGAATGGTTTAGCTGCTTCCTTGAGTTACGATTCTATAGTGGGAATCAGGGTGAAATCACATTACTGAAAAGGCATGTGTCTGGCAAGTTCTCAAGGCATGAGTATTTATGGAATGATGAACTGTGAATTTGATGTTGATGCTTTGCACACACAAGCAGGTGGTTCAAATCTAATTTTGTCACCAGCAAATATGAACTATATTTAAAAGCAGAAAATGTTTTTATAGAAAATCGTTACTCAAAATGAACAATAAATAAATCAAGGTCAGTACTAGTGAATTTTCTATGAAATAGAGTAAACTTAATAGAAATGATAGGAAATACCTAGTCTATGCCAGGAGTTATGCAAACAATTTGAAGGAGAGGACAGTAAGATAGGATTACAAATTTCTGCAACTTTTCCAGAGCACTTTTTAATAACGATATGTCAAGGGATCATATGAGTTTTCTAAATTTAGGGTATGAAAAAGATTTATGGAGACATACCCAAGAATGCATTGCCAAAATACTCAAATAAAATGGATCTTTCTCATCTTCAGTTATAAGTAGCCAGAAACAAGAGCATAGTATATGAAGTATGCTTGATGTCAATTGGAATAAAACTTCAAGTGCTTTTTGGAGGGACAATTTATAAAAAGATTGAGGCTCATTAAGATGGCTCTGTAAATTTCTCATTACTTAAAAACTGAAGATTATATTGACTCCTTTTCTGCATCTAACATTCTATTAATTTTCTAAAAGTCATTACCATACCAGTTGGATTAGACAGCTAGTAATTTGTTCATGGTTTCTGAAAGAGAAGGACAGCTCAGCACCCTAAGACAGGACTCCATAGCTTGAGCCCTCAGCAGACAGTACCTCCTCTTAGGAATGCTCACTACTGCAATAGTAGAACATTTCCAAGCTACAAGTATTAAAGAACAAACTCATCTTTCATTTGTTTTTCCCCCTTGGGCATAAAGAAATTGGAAGGCAGGTCAGTATGCAACCTTCTAACTCTTAACCCTCAGAAAGGAAAGAGGGCTTTTATCCAGTCAGAGAAATGAAAAAACCGAAACTAGTAAAGTTCCCTGTGTAAAAAAAGGGGGTATGTTCTTATTGTTAAATTTGAAGAGAAGAAAGCCAAAAGTTATTCAGTATAGTAGATTCAGTGAACATAACTGTATTGTGATAATCGATATGCGTGTAGATTAGAAGTTGTTAATGAGAATGGGTGATGTTCGATTTGGGGTTTAGTTTTTTAAGCATTTCTAATACACTGAATTTTTTGTGAATTTAGTTATTTCCATTACTGACATTATCACTCTAAGTAACTAAAAAAAATGTTCATTTTTTCAGAAGTTTAGGTCAGCTCAAAAGAAAATAAGGCAGAATGGATTTGGTATGTGTTGAGTACACATGTGTGTTATAGATCAATATTGTGTGATAATATATAATATTAAATTTATTGGGGTGGCATTGGTTAATAAGATTACATAAGTTTCAAATGTACAATTCTATGATACTCACCTGTATATTGCATTATGTGTCTACCACCCAAAGTTAAATCATCTTCTGTCACCATATATTTGACCACCTTTACCCTTTACAACCGCCAAGACCCCTTCCCATGGTAACTACCATGCTGTTTTTCCTGTCTGAGTTTCAGTCTAATACCCGACATGAGTGAAATCATATGGTTCTTAGCTTTTTCTGTCTGATTTATTTTGCTTAGCCTGATATTCTCAAAGTTCATCTATGTTGTCACAAATGGCAGTATTTCATTTTTCTTATGGCTGAGTAGTATTCTTTTGTGTATATGTACCTGATCTTCTTTATTCAATCATCCATCAAAGGACACTTTGGTTATTATTATTTATAATTTTTGTTTTCATCAAGTAAATCTTGAATAGATAATAAATTGTACAGCAGCCTTACCTAACGCCCATCGCAGTAGAAAGCTTTTTTTCACTTTTCCTATTTTTGTTCTTCTCATAGTTATCTCCATAATTCTAAACAATATACTATGCTCTTATTACTCAGTTTATTATCTTTAGGCTCATATTTCTTTTGTTAAAAATGATAATTTAGCTTATTTACACTTTCCCCTTTCAATTGCTTCCCAGTTTTTCACATTTATGTCAATATTTTTAGTCCTCCTACTAATTATTATATAGCTTTAAACAAAGACCATATATTTTTGTCTTCTAAAATCTTAATTGTGTGTCTGAAACCACACCCATTGTAGGATGACACTATTAGCATCCTATCATTCCACCTATGTCACAAACTCTTCTCCCTCACTTCTCAAATTTTGTAGTATACCCTTATTTTTATATTGTCAAGGTTGATACCATCTTATAGTCTATACTACCCATAATTAAGTTTAGATTTAAAGTTTAAATCTAAAAGTTGGAATCTATCAAAAAGCCTCTGGAGAGTTATAAGCACATAAATATTGCTTTTGCAGAGCAAATTTGTGTGCCTCATTGTCTATGGGCTTACTATTACGTTTCCTGTACTATACAAAGGATCCTAATATGAAAGTCAAGTTATTTTTCTAATACACCATCAGTTGCTTAAATCATACCTCAAACAGTTTAGTTCTTAACTGGAGTAAGATTTTCTGGGATGGCTTGTGATTTTTAAGTTTGTAATTGGTACCATTTTTGCTTACCCTAAGGAGAAATGTATCCCTCCCCTCTTTTTTTTTTTAAGCTGATAATCTTCCAATTGAAACTAATACATAGAGTCCCTTTGTCTTCTTGGAGTTTGACTTTTTATTCTAATTTAACTAATAGTATTTTAGATTCACTGCTTGTTCTCTTTCTGTCATCTTGAAGTTCCTTCTTAAAGAATCCTTGGTTTATTTCCACTACTTATTATATCATATGGCTTCTTTATTCTTGATTTCTAGCTTTGTTTTTCTGGATTGTTTTAAGTCTACCAGTTTACTTTGGTTAAATATAATGATTGATCTTCAAAGCTTCAAAATAATCAGTATACTGATAATAAATTAGTGGATATTATTTGGCTTAATTCCTGACAGATTTGATAACAGTTGCCTTAAAAACACCAAAATGTAAACGAACATGTCCTCTTAATGCTGTTTAAGATAATGTACCAAAGATAAACCCAGCTAAGATCAGCTCTGTTGTGATACTTGAATTTTCTGGAATTCACATTCCCATATGAACTGGAAATGATAAATTGTTAATAGCTTCCCTAGGGTTTTTCTTCTCTTCTGACACATCTTAATAATTTTTATTGTACTCTAGGAGTAAATGAACATAATTTATTCCAAGAAGCATGAAAATCTTCAAATACTATTCAGGGAGTTTCAAAATCACTTAAGTTAAATGAAAAAAAATACGTATTTTGTCTGTGTGTGAGGAAGAAAATGTCATAATAAAGTTATAAGCTGCTTTAAGCTATGGCAACAGCAATTTTGAAAGATTTTATATGGTTATAATACCACACCGAACCATTAGGGTAATGATGCCTCTTCTTTAAAAACAACCTTGCAAGCAACAAAAGTCTTTTTCCTTCTTCTAAATTACTATTATTTTATACAAAATAACAGTTATATTTATAATTTAAAATTTGCATTTCAGTTCTTACAAAAACTACTTTTTTAAAAAGCATGGTAAAGAATGAATTGCATCTCTTCCAACCATTTCAGGGCTGATGCAACCAAGTTTCTTTGCTTGGACAAGCCGTCCCAGCAAGATGACAGTAAGGCATATTAAAATAATGTTGAAACAGTAAATAATCAGGAACCCCACAAGGACGTAGCTATATGAATAGAATAAATTAAAAGTTCTTTGGAAGAAACGAACTTAACTTCCGAGAACTTTTCCTGCCAAGAATATCAAGATTTTGCACAAACTCTTAAAGACGTGGGTTTAGCTCAGTGAACATTCGTTGTGATATTGAGCATCTTTGAGATCCCAAACTCCAGACTATTGTCAGAACACATGAAGTGCACAGAGCAAGGTCTGTATGTGTATAATATATCTTTTTATATATTATATAAATATATATATATTTATATATATATAGACATACAGACCTTAATATATATATATATATACACATACAGACCTTGCTCTGTGCACTTCATGTGTTCTGACAATATTATATATATATATAATATATATATATTTTTTTAATGCTTCCCCAAGGATATTTTTTAAATTGATTTTAGAGGGAGAGGAAGGGAGAGAGAAACATCAATGTGAGAGAGAAACATCAATCACTTGCCTCACATATGTGCCCCAACCAGGGATCAAATCCACAACCTAAGTATGTGCCCTGAGTGGGAATCAAACCCACAATCTTTTGTTGTAGGGATGACGCTCCAACCATCTGACGCATCCTGCCAGGGCTGTCCTCATTCTCAAAGGCTGTGAATCCAGGGTATCACCTTCAATACATACTTTTTAAATTAAATTTGTTGAGGTGACATTGATTAATAAAAGGTTTCAAGTATACGATTCTATGATACAACATTAGCACATCGCATCATGCACCCACCGCCCAAAGTCAGATCATCTTCTGTCACCATATATTTGATCCCCTTTACCCTTTACTACTCCCCACACTCCTTCTCTTTGGTAACCACCATGCTATTGTCTGTGTGTATGAGTTTCCATTTGTTTTTCTTGCTCGTTCATTCATTGCCTTCAGTTTTATATCCCACATATGAGTAAAATCACATGGTTAACTTTTTCTGTCTGCTTATTTTGCTGAGCATAATATTTCATACTGTCACAAATAGCAGTATTTTCATCTTATGGTCAGATAATATTTCATTGTATAGATGTACCACATCTTCATTACCCAATAATTTATTCATAATGCTATACTCATATGCACCCCTATGTTCGTTGCGGCATTATTCACAGTGGCCGAGACATGGGAAAACCAAAGTGTCACTCAATAATTATTTTTAAACACAGCACAGAAAACAGATGATATTTACATGCAGGACATTCCCATGGACACATGCAGTGTTGAGCCCTTCCCCTTTTCCATCTATCAATGCAAGCCACAGGGATTTAAAGCTACTCGAAACATTTGTTTGATTTTTGCAAAATGGTGTGTACATTTATATATTTCAGTGAGTAATATACACATGGTGATTAGGGATAATAATACATCTGTACAGCTTTCCCTTTTTAACAAATCTTGTACAAACGTTTTAAAATCAAAAACCATTTGGCCGTTATACAATGTTTTTTCTTCATGGTCTGCTATCCCCAACTCTTAGCCAAAAGCTGCTGGATGCCAGTACGGGCAGGAGGAGCAATATAAGAAGGCTGTAGTAATCCTTGCTATTCCAGGCCCCCTGATGCTCAGCCCTAGTGCGCCTGTTGTTCTGAGATTCCCTCCTATGAATGTAAACCCGTAGAATGGTGATTTAGTATGGATGGGCAACTATGAATTTATTATCTCTATGTTGACATCGGCCTGATCTTTTAATGTAGTAATTTTGTATTTAAACTTCATTGTGTCTCCATTTCATTGCCATGAATCAAATTATTCCCTGAATTCTCCCCACATTTTACTCAAATTCATACTTGAGCTTGTGTCTAATTGCTGTTTATTTCAATTTCTTTTATCGTTGTAATGCTATTGAGGGGTGGGGGCAGGGTGCTCTCCTTGCAAGAGCACCTAGGAACGGATTGTACATAGTTATCCAAGATCATTCTGTATTTAAATTCCTTGGAAGGAATTTAATGCAGTCATTAAGTTAGATTGTTCTTCTCTCCTTTTGGCCTTTTCTCCTCTACAAAAGCTACATGTTCTCTCCTGAATCTACTAATTGGTTTCTATTTTATTTATCTTCAGCTAAAATGGCTGTTTTTCCCTCCTCTGACACTTCTTATTCCTTTCTGGGTCTCCCATCTGGTCAATTCTGTCCACCCAAAAAACACATGCCAATTGATCACAATGCACAAGAGTCATGCAACACCAAAGATGAATTACTACTGTAGGCACAAGATCATTTCTTTTCAGTACATAACAGTTACAAGAATATTCTTTACATTGAGCCCAAACCTATCAGCCCTCAGTACTATGCATCAGACCTAGCTCCGACATCTCAGGTGATACACACTTACATGATTAGCCTTCAAGTATAATTTTAAAAAAGCTATCATGGATTCCCTTAATTACCCTTCTAAATGCCACAAAACCTGGTTTTCGAGCACTGTCATCATTGCGCTACTTTCTTTGAAAATACACCAATTCAAAAATGTTCATAAATTTTAGCACTAAAGAAGATCCTGTAGCTGCAGCTAATAGCAAAGAGCTCAAAGGACTGCAGACGCCTCAGTTGTGAATACTGTAACTTTACAGATTTTTGAAGCAGATGAACCTGGGCCTGAATCTCAGTTTTGATGTGACTACCTGTGTGATTATGGTGGACCACTCAACTCACCTCTCTCAACTTCGATTTACCCTCTGAGAAAAGGGCACCAGTACCTACCTTCTATCTCATTGGAAGGATTCAATGAGATGTAATAAGCCTGTCAGCATGGTGCCTGAGGCAGGGCAAACACCCAGAAATGGCAGCCGCTGTTATTATGGTCATTATTGTTGATTCTTATCATACTCTTACTGCTACTCTGGTTGCGTTTTTTTTTTTTACAAAAAAATAAGTGAGTCCCCAGTTTTTCCTCCCACATTTGTTACTGTTTCATTCCAAGGCCTCTCTTTAAATGACCGTAAATGCACCTTCCACTGCAGTCAATATATTAGCTTATTATTTTAAAACTATATCAAGCTATTAGCTGGCATGTGCACCAAGTTCATCGATGGACTCACCCTATTTCTAACTTATCTGACATTACTGATCATTAAGTACTTTTTATATGCAGAACTAGGAATATTAAACAAATTGAGATAGAATAAGGAAGTATTTGTGTGCCCAGCAAGTAGCAGATACAGAATATACATCAGCCCAGAAAATAAACACATTCTGATGTGGTTACAGTAAGGCAAGCATGCAGAAAAGAACATGGTTTACATTCAAAATGTCCTGCCTACTAATTAATGCTCCTTTTTATTTCTCTTTTATATAATCTTCTCTTATCCATATAAAGCAAATGTTCTTATACTCCTCCCACACAATAACTTGTCAAGACTTTCCTCCATGCTGTTCATCCACCTGAAGTTCTACAACTGTTCCTCCTCATTTCCTTCCACTCTGCTCCACCTTCTCCATAACTTAGGATAACATACGTCCCTTCCAGGGAACTTTGCTTACTGAGGGCTGCTGGCTTCTCCTTTCAAGTATCTTGTGAGCTGGCAACATCTATGCTAGCTGTTTACAGCTATCTGAGTGTCAGCCTCTTGCGATTTAACTCGAGCCCAGCATCTAACTGGCTGTCTGGGATATCTAGTCACAGAACAAAGGCTGACAAATACATAATAATTGTAGGCAGACACACCACATTTCCAATCTTAGATTCACCACATTTTGGCTTTTGCTTGGCTAAGATATCATCTTCTCTGAGTCCTAGTTTTTGTATCTCTAAAATAAGCATAATTCTATCTTCACTGTAGGATTCTTAGTCAAATAGAAAATAATAGGTATAAAATACTTCCTAATAATGCCAAGCTTGTAGCAGATATGCAATAACTGATAGAGACTGATATTATGATTAGAATGAAGGAATGTACTTTCTGATGTTAGTCACAAATGTTTTGTGATTAATCTGTGACCTCCAAACGCCCTGCTAATGTATCTTATGAGGCACACATACCTTTTTTATCTTTTGCATTCTCCTCGTTGTCTGTTACTAAGGTGAGCACAATGTGAACTATCTCTCTATCACACTCCTTTTTCATTCCCAGCTGCCCCTTTCCATCCAACTCTTCTTATGCTCATTTTATAACAACACAATTGGAGAATAAAAACCATAATCCTCAGCTTAAACAGTTCTGATTAAGCAGATTTCTGTTGTCCTATGGGCTATATCTTTCAGAACATCATACCAGAGATAAGAATCATCATGATTTTCTTTACACTTTTATCTAAGAATAAAGTTTTTGAACAAAATGCCATCTTCTAATTCTACTTATATTCTAGCACGGTGGTAAAATACATATTTTCAATAAACATCTTCACTTCAAGGAATGAATGACATACATTATAATTGGGGGGCCTTATTAACAATGGGCAATGTTCTTCTCTGCTTTTTTTTTCTGTATGTCTTCATTCCCCCAAAATATTTCTTTACTTTTCGCTTTGGACTTAAACCAATGTTTTTGTTTGTTTGTTTGTTTTGGATAGATGACTATAGGGGAAGGAGTAAGGAAAAATTTCAAGATATTTAAATTTTGCTTGCCCTTCCTCTATCTAAAGGAATTTTTATTATGCTATGATAAATATTTTGAGAAAAATGTGAAGAAGTTTCGACTAATGAGTTAATAAACTGTCTTATTTCTCTATTAAAAAACAAAACAGGTATTTAAACTCTGTCATCACTCTGCCCATCACTACTTTTATGAACGAGATTTTCCTCATTAATTTTTATTAATAGTACTGTTGCATGTATTAATGAATTTTAAGGAAGCAGTAACTCTGATGATGAGAGTACTAACCCACCACACCTGGTCCATGTTAAGTAACTCAGAATATCTATCTGCTGCTTGTTCAGGACTTTTAAAATGCTTCTCTCAATTGTTTTAATAAGAGCCAAGTTGGGCTTTTAAAAATTATTATTCTTGCTCATTACTGGAAAATGCTTGTTAAATGCTAAATTGTATTACTGATGGGCTAATTTTGATTTGGGAATTCAAACTAATTATTTCTCCATATCTTTATTGGCTTCTTAGTTGTCAACTGTTTATTGAATGTTGATAACATAAGTTTGTGATGAGGCTGGCATTAATTACCTTAGGACTCAAATGTGTTGACTGTGGATCAGCTTAAACTTTTGAATATAGTTAGTATATCTTTAAGAGACAGTATCATCAATTCTTTCCACATGGCATAATGTGTTATCATAACAAAGTAAATGCTCAGTGTGTACGCTATTAATTACTGTACTTTAAGCAATATATTTTTAATTTAACTTAATTTAATTTAAGTATACATAGAGATTTTATATCTAGATTATAATCAAACAGTTCTCTCAAGTGTTTTAAATGTAAATATGATCTAGAAATGCTGTTATCTGAATATTATAATACCGTTATATTTCCAAATTCTCACATTTTTACACTGAAAATCTTATATTTATTTTGCATTTAAAAATGTATGTTAGATACTTCAATAAGCCAAAGAAAAATCACATACACGAATACAGGATGAGCATCTTATTTGCAATGGACAGTTGGGCTCCTTTTATGCATATTTGATGACAGTAGTCCACCACCCCTCCCTTAGCTTGCAATGACCCTGTGATAACATGGAACAATTTTAACCAGGAGGACGATCTCAGGTCCATCAAAAGACCTTTGCCCTCACATTTTTATTCAAATTGTATTTATGTGACCCACATGTCAGTCAGAGAGCAAGAAGTTAATGGCTCAGATTTTGAATACATGTTAATCTTTTCAGGCTCTGTAATGCCATGACCTTTTTGAATGTACCAAAATGGAAGCTTCATGGCCTAGAACTATTAACTCATCTCTCAAGAGCACAAAGGTGGGAACATATTAGATTTAGGCTTCATAGTTCAGATCTCTCTGACAAGGATTTTCGCTTTTACTATGTGCTCTGAGTAAACCAAATCAACAATAAATTATAGCACAGTAAGAAAGTGCAGAATATTGATAACCTCTATTTATGTTCACAACACAAATATACCTATTTAATATATTTTATTCTTGTCATTTTCAAATAATGCAATATTGAAAGTGTGGGTTGTTTATTTTTTTGTCTTTTACTCAGATTTAATATTTGTCTTATAACTGTTTTATATTCATTTGGTAGTAAAGGGGGGTTCAGATCTATGAGGTGATTCTTCAAACTGGAGGATTTGGGGAACAGAAGGGGAGAAGAACTGCTAAAAAATTAAGTCGGGACCACGGAGTAAATCATGGCTATCTCAGGCAAGATGAGGCATCCACTGACCTTTGGATGGCAACAGTTAGCCATCTGAACTAAAATAGATGTGAAACTGCCCAAGTAGATAAAGGTAGTTCCACTCTATGCTACTACTTATTCATCCTCCTCACTCTAACAAAATTTCAAAGCCTTAAGCTGCCTGAGAGTAATGCACAGAAAAATTTTGCACTGATTTCTGATGTTATTATGCAGTCAATTCATGTGATTTGATATATTTATGAAATCAGTTGCTTTTCTATTTTTGTAGGACCATAATCTCAATAGAAATAGTATATTAATATGTAAAACATTTCTAATACTAACTCAAAAACAAGATATGTATATTTAATCATTGACATACAATAGCCATAGAATCCTGAAAATTCTCATAAACATTTATCCACTGTGAAGACAGTAGCTCTAAATTTCTGTGATTCTTGGATTCTAGTTTCACAGAATCAACTTTAATAAAATGTCTATAGTACTTGCCTTCAGTGTTATTAGAGTATAAAAACCTTCATTTCTCCCTTTTTCGGAGTTTATAAACAGGAATCTCATAGATTTACACTTAAAAGTTTTCAAGTATTGGAAATAAAAAGGTCCCACCTATTAACACCATCAATTTGGAGGTTCAGATCTCAACATAAGAATTTTGGGGGATGCAAGCATTCAGTCCATAATAGTCATTCTTAAGGGGGAAAAAAGGGGATGTTTTTTTTTTTTTGTTTCCCTGTTAATAGTTAATAAAAGATATATTTTGATTGGCCACACACTGGTGATACATATTGAAGTATCCCCTATGTTCTACCAAGTATAGTTAAATATGATGGTGCAGGAGAGTCAACTATAATCTCAGATCACCCGATAAAATAAATGATTGATCTATAGCACACACATCAGCATTATATCTTATTCATCATCTGTTCCTATGCCATTGCCAACTGAGAGAATTTAATTGCCATTTACACTGTCACTGAGTTCTCTGTCACTGTGAGCATGTATTATAGAGAAACCAACGTTTCTACTGAAATACAGAAATAGCAGTAAACTGCTTATGTCAAGGGGGCCCAAGGCCTTTGCCTTGTCTTCTAATTGTGGATTCTGTATTAAGACCAGACAAAGGGAACTCTGAAACTGGCAGACAGAGTAGAGAGTTGGGTACCAAGGGACTTTCCCAAGGAATAAGGCAAAAAGGTCTAACATGGTAGTTTACTCAGGAATCTTCCTAATCATGTGTACAGGGAGTGTCTATTATGTGCTCAGTACAGAAGTGTAACAAACGGTGTTCCTAAAATTAGAACCACTTGGGCTACAGTGAGAGCGCAGGTGGAGAAGCAGCATGAGGCGACATGTAGAACCCTGATTGTGCCCTAATGTGTCACTTGGTTCTCAGTACCTGCTGCCTGAGCCCTGGGACCCCTCTGGTCACTTGCTCCTTAGGCCTGGGAGAGCGCCTAGAATCCGATTTTTTTTTTTCCTATTGCTCAAAACACTTTTATTTTGAGAAACTTCCCAGTTGGCCTCATCAGAAGTAGATTTCACTAAAGAGTGTGGATCAGTTTTAAAAATTCATATGACCTTTACTGAGTATAATTTTATTATAAAAGAAAAGATTCTTGACAGGAAAAGACAGGCACTAGTGATTTTATTCCTAGCAAGTTCTTCTAGTCATTAATCTTTACAAAATACATCCTAACTGCATTCTAAGTATCATTGCAATACAGGGAGGGAAGAAGAAGAAGGAACACAGAGAGAAGACAGAGAAGGAGAAAGGTAGGGAGAGTGAAAGGGAGAGAGGGAGAGAGGAAGAAGAAAAAAGCAAAAAGAAAAGGGAAGAAAGTTCTACATAACTTTGGTATACTGATTACATGGAACCATAGGTCAACTCTTATGACCTCTTTCAAAACATTTCTCTGTGACACACCACGATTCCTCAGCAGGAAGTAAGTCACAGAGGTACTAAAACTCAACTACCTTAAAAAATATAAAAAAACATTTATATCTTTATCCATAGGAAAGGAAAAGTCTCAATCAGCTACCTTTAGCAAAATGTATTAAACTAATGTGTTTTAACACCAGCATAGAAGGAAAACCAAAATAAATCTGTGACTAGCAAATGAATGACCCCAACAGTGGGAAAGAAGGTGAGATGTGAGACAAGGAAAAACAAAAACAGTCTTTCACTTAAAATGAAAAAGAGGAAAAGTAATGGTAACCTTGGAAATAGCTCCATTCTTATATTTCCTAAAAATTGCATTATTGTGCTTTTAAAAGGAAATATTCATCCTGTAGGGTCACTGACAAGCATTCCATTCTGTATGTGTGATTTTGAACTCATATTCATAAAGTTCCTTTAATAAGCCATTCTTTTCATACTATTTTATACCTTGGAAATGTATGTATCTTGGTATAATATCTGTTATCATTATGAAAGTATCTAGACATATTTTTTTTCTTCACATAGCAATTGAAACTGTGAATACAGGGCTGCCTTTTGCACTAACATTGAAAATTTCTGAGAGGGGAAGGGTTTCCTGTGAACCAAGAAGAAAAAAGAAACAAGTATGTGTGTAGCTACTCAGCTATAGTAATTCTATATAAAAAATGGTTGGTACACTATATTTCTAAGGCATTCAGCCAATAGGAGTCCCTGCAGAATGCTAAACTACTTGGAAAAGATTTCCTGAGGTCTAAACTGGCCACTTTCATTGACATATGTGTTTTTATTTTCTCCAATTTTCTTATGTTTCATTTTCAGAAATATTAGAAATATTATAGGAATAGAAAACAGTGCATGTTCTTAAATAATCTTTATATACCACTAGTGTTTCTGTCATCCCACCTATCAAATCATTAGTGCAGAACCAAGGTCACTTTAAAAATCTATTAAATATGTTGTAAATCACTTCATTATCATCCCTCTCTCTACAATTATTATGAATTATTTTATCTTTGATTTGTTACCTCTTATCTAATAGATTTTGTGGTGTTTAGCGATATGTGGGCCCTTGACATTTCGTGTTCTGCTAAGTGTTGTAAATCTATGCCAGAACTGATGGGAGAAGTCTGCTACTAAATAGGTTGTCATTATCTCTTGAAAAAGTAGTTTCTATGGTTAGCAAGAATGCACAGTGGTTCCACATAACATTGTCATAATGTTTAGATAATTTAGACATCAATTATTAAGTGGTTTGATGTGGACATAAATCCCTGCATATGTGATGGCCTGTGTCTTAGTCAGTTTAGGCAGCTATAACATAAAGCACCATAGACTAGGTTGGTCCTAAACAACAGAAATTTATTTCTTACAGTCCTGGATCAGGGTGCCAGTCTGTTCAAGTTCAGGCGAGGGCCACCTTCTAAGTTGCAGACTATCTACTGCTTTTGAATCTTCATAAGTTGGAAAGCACAGAGAGGAAGTCTGCTCTCTTTTGAATCTTATAAGGGCATTAATCCCATTCTTGAGGTTCCCTCTTCACATCTTCATTTAGTCCTAATTACTTCCCAAAGGCCCCACTCCCAAAAACCATCATATTCAATGTGTGTATGTGTGTATATTTGGTAGATGTGTAGGATTTCAACTAATGAATTTGGAGGGGACACAAAGTCTCAGTTCATAACAGCCTACTTAATGATGGGTTATTGATTAGACCTTTTCTACATGATAGGTACCCATATATAATTTCTAACCTTATAAATTAAACACGATCATTAACATATACTGAAAACTGTGTGGAGACAGGTATAGGACCATGGGGCTACCATCTCTTATCTAAAACCCTTGCAACCAAAAGTTTTAGAGTTCAGAAATTTGCAGAGTCTACAACAATAATGGGATATGTAAGCTAGATGTGATATTAAACCCACAGGAGGTACTGGATGAGCACCTGGTAATCAAACATCTTAATCTTCAGCAAAATGATAGATGTAAAATATGATTATATGTAACTTAATATCAACTGAGGTCACACCTTGTTGCTGAATTGGTTTGGTCAGGTTGTAGTCTGTCACCAAGTGAGCTACATGAAAAACAATATCAGTTTTCAAATATCATTTTGGGGCTTTAGAAATATGAATAATGGGTCACGTACATTTACTAGTTCTGGTGTATACTCAAGCAATAGAGGATTTTATTGAACACTTATGATTCAGTAATAGTTTGAGAAAATTACCTTCATTATATCACATAATCCTCAAATCAAGCCTGAGATGTATGAGTCATTATAATTGAATAAGGTAGTTGTCTTAGAAGGGAAAGTCCTCATGTCCCTTGAGAATCAAACTCCAGCCCTAAATCCTTTCTGCCTGTCATTATAGCTTTTCCATGCTGCAAAGAACACTTTCACTTGATTGTATTCCTTTTATATGTGTTAGAGTCCCAAGAATATGGTTAATATTTCAGTAAATACTCGGTAAATAACAACTGCTCATCACATATCTTCCAGTCACTGGATTGTTCTCGGCTTTTATGGTGTTATGTTTATACCAGTCCAGTTTTGTTTAGACTCACAGAGTTAGGCAGCTAAACTTTAGAACAATAAAATTCTTGGTGACTTAATAGTATCAGTGTTCATAGACATTTAATTGAACTGTAGCATGCATAAATGGAGAGTAAAGGTCATATAAAGAATTTAACCCAGATATATTTGAATAAATTTATATGTAAACTTAATGGGATGTAAATTCAATGACAAATGACATTTCCGTACCTAACACCTAAAATAAGAAAATTATTAAAGATTTAAAAAATGAGGAAAACATTATCTTTCTGAAGGATTTTAAAGGGCCTGTGTTTTTGAGAGTAAAATAAACTTATTGATTTATGATCAAGCATTTTTAGTAATTTTTACTTGGAATTTTATTATATTAACTAAAATTTTTTACCTCAACTTTTCACTTATTTACTAAGCTTTTTTAGAGCTCCCTCTACTGTTCAAATATGAAAATGCTCATTGAAATTTACTAAGGAAGGTAATCTCAAGAAAGAAGTGAATTTCCCTGTGTACATTTAAAGTCATAGATCTAGTTTTGTAGTCCTGCCCCTCAAATAATAAAAATCTACTTTGTAGTGCAATAAATGGATCCATAAATGTTTATTTCAAAATTCTATCTGTGTCCCCACTTTATCAGTACATATCTTATTTTCTTAATACATGTATGACAAAATACCTTATAAATAATATGCTAAGAAACATCCTAAAGTTCACATAGTGGAAATTAAAGATAGCTTAAAATTCATAACTCCAGAAGATGAGCAATATATCATACTTGCATACCGATGTGAAATTATGTACGGTCTTTTCATTTTTAGAATGTTGAAGACTCACGACTCCTGAGTAAGTTAAATAAATTTTAAATATTATCCAGGATCATTAAAAAGAAACCCAGAAATAGTTATACAGCATTAATCCATAAAAGCAAATCTTTCCCAAATGCAAATTTTGTGCTCTTGACCAAGTTAAATATTATAAAACAAAGTTTTCCTTATCAGAATTAATGCAATGAGTGGGGAGTTTAACTATTATTGGGGCAATGAATACATTTCACATTGCTCATTACATAAAATATAGAATTATCCCAACTGTGGCTAAGTCACAAGAATTAAAATATGAAAACTTATGAATATCTTTTCAGTAAAAAACCAAAAGTAGCTATGTAACTTGGAGATTTTGGTACCAAGATATTAAGAAGCAAAATGGAAATTAGTTATATGAGAGAATTATCAAGGTGTAAAAGCCAAAATTGAGATAATGGTAGAGTTTCTTAATTTGGCTTGATGAATTCAATTGAAAAGACAAAGTAGAGTAAGATAAGATTAGCAGTTAAGAATATATATTAGTTATAATATTTCTCTAATGAATTCATATTTAACATTACATAATTAATTAGTCAGGAACTACCAGGAAACTTTAAGTGAAGTTATATTAGCTCATGGAGGAAAATTTAATGTAGGGCTGATATCTGCATTTTAGGAACAGAAAAAAAAAATTGCTTGGTTTGTGTTTTTTTTTCCAGGTTTCAAAGGGTTGATATTTTGTTAAGTCATCAGGGAATGTCACTTGTGAATTCTAAAGACTTTTTAAAGCCCAGAGATGGAGTTATATCCTCCAAAATATAGTCATAGAAGTGTTAACAGCTTAACAAAATGATACTGCAGAATCTGGGTATTTGATAGACATGTTTTCTATGTGTCTTAAGCAAACGAGAAGCGAAAAAGTTGGGGGGAGATGTACATTTACTTAGCAAGTGGCTTTCATTAGCACGTACTATATGCTAAACACCACTTTAAACACTATCAATACATACACCTTACTGAAACTTCATCATGGTCAAGTCCTATCGTCATGCTTATTTTTCAAATAAGAATACTAAAACAGGAAAGTTTAAAAACCTCAAAGCTAGTAATTAGGAAAGCTAAACCAGGCATCTAGCTTCAGAGTCTCTGCCTTTAGCCACCTCTCGTGCACACATCTGTCTACTGCTGCCTGCCAAAAGGGGAGGTTCTGTTTGTTTTGTTTTGTTTTAATAAAACGCTGCCTGAAATTGGACCCAGTGTTTACTAGAGAGTTTAGTTTTGGTGCTAACTGGGGGAAGATAAGAATTACATTATTTTCCATCTTCCATATTTTAGTCAAAATCACGTATACTTAAATAATGTGCTTAAACAATGCATAAATAAGTTAACCCCATGTCTAAAAAGCTGATAGGAGTCCTCAGTGACCACCTATTGGTATCTTTATAAGGAAGTAAATATGTAGTGTCTTAAAAAAAATATGAACCTCAAAGACGTGTAAAATTTTGTGTGTAAGTACAGCTATGCACATTTCAGAATGACTTTAAAACTTTCCTCTGAATCAGAGATTGATGTAGGATCCAAAAGTGGTTAAGACCCACAAAAAACAAATTCTAGGTCATTAAGGGGAGGTCGCAAGTACCATCTCCATCCACTTACCTGATACCATAGCTTTTGTCTTCCCTGTCCTCAGGACACAGGGAAATGTTACTCTTGGAACACACTGTATAATCTGAGAATTCTGAGTCCTAGATGCCTTCCCAGATTTGTTGCCTCTGACTGTGTCACCATCCCTTGTCCTCTTGCTCTCTTGGATCTCAGCCTCTTTTCCTGTGCAGTGGGAACCCAACAACCTCATGGCTTGTGGGGAAAGGGGTGTTTGTTTTTATTTTGTTTAAAGTACTGAATGAATGTAATTAGTTTAGAACTTAGATGTTGCCTGAGACAGAATAAGTATGAACTGTCCTTTTTGTGTAGTTCAAGGCCTATGGCTTTGAGATGAAACAAATCTGGGTTAAGGTCTCAGTTTTTTCATGTATTATCTATGTGATTTGAATAATTTGTATAGTATCACTGAGACTATTTTCCTCTACAAACTGGGTGGGATAATAGCCACTTAGGTGGGTGGCATTGACAAATCAATTCAAAAATTATCTAGACATGCCCTTTGAGGTTCCGTCTGAGCATTGTCAAACAGTCAACCTAAGAGGTAGCTGGTGTCCGAGTGAGTTGTAACTGTTTGGTTTACTATTGATTGGAGCCAGACTGTAAAGTTAGATGTTAACTTTGAGGAGATTGGTAAGTAACATATGATTTCTGTCCACTGGAAAAGATAACCTCAAAGGTTACACTTTTATTGCCCTGCAGGGTGTTAACCAATTATGTACCTGATCTGCAGCATGATTGCTGAGATTTCCCCCCACTCCTCTTCATGATGAGCAGCCCAATTTTTTCTCCTTGAACTGGATTTATCATCTTGACACTTCACTCATTAGTTTTTAAAAATCTGCTCGAGGACCTTATTATATATCTTTTTGCAAGTCATATTATTAACTTTGTATACTAATAGAAGTAGCTAAGAAAGTGCTAAAGTAACCATTATTTGGTTACCTCATTCCCCAGGCACTTTTGTAATAATCCATAATAATCCACCACATAGAGATATACTCTTGCTCTCTTCACATACAAAATGCCCTTTACAAGATTTTCTTCTTGTATTATCCCAACCATCTTCCTTGGCCTACTTCAAACTGCTTTGTCCTTCAGGAGGTCTTAACTAATTCCACAAATCAGAAGTGACTGCTCTGTTTCCATAGTATTTTCTTTGTCATGGGAATTAATAATGGTAACTTGTGTATATGTCTTAACTCCCCTGATGAACTGGAGTATCTCTGAGAGCAGAGATTGTATTTTATTCATCATTTAATACTCACCATTCCCCACACTGTGCTTTGCCCTGGCAAATGTAGAGTAATAAATATTTATTAGAATTAACTAATGGAATGAATCAATTAATTATTAAAATAATAAAATTATTCAGATAGGGGATAGTATAATAAAATCGGGAGTTAATCAATAGTAAAATATAAACAATAAAAAAGTACAAAGTTTTTTATTATGCAATCATATAGATTTACAAAGCTATAATTCCTGATAGTCAAAATAATTAAAAAATGGTATATGAAGGAAACTTACTATGGAGGCTGTACTCTTAGATAGCATACAACTTCTAATTGCATAAAAACTCAAGGATGTTAGTAAGAGTCTATTTTTTATTGCCTAAACATTATTCACTTTAGAGCTCCAAGTTATATAATAATTTGAAGAAATCATTTTAATATTGAGTGCTCATCAACAAATTTATCATTACTGACAGTGTAATATGTGGTAAATCACATCCCTTATGCACATGATTTTTTTCTGTCTGTGAAATTAAAACAACCCCCTTCCTATAATAGAAAAACAATATGAGTACGAGCTATGATAAATCTCCTTGAGTCTGAGGATGAATGAATTATATACAACTGTGTAATAGAACATGCCTTCTCCAACTTTAATGTGTGTACAGTTCTCCAGCTAGTACAGTTAGTGTGTCCAGCATGGCATCAACAGATTCTGCATTTCTCATAAGCTCCCAGATGCTGCCAAAGCCACCGGTCCAAGGACTCAGGCTCGAGAACTATGGCATGAGAACATCCATTTAAAAACTGATGCTCTTCCTGGACGTTGCTTTTCTTCTAATACGCCTTTCAACACTTGGGCTTTATCATTCTATAAACATGACAGGAAGTAAAAAAATACCTTTCTAGCTCTTTCTCAGTGAAAATGGAAGAAAATGAAAACTAATATTAAAGATATTAAAACATGCCCTGAAAAATTCAACATTTCAAAATCTACCTACATTTAATAATTTTTCACGTTTATGTACAACTTCAATATTCAGTGTGATGTGGAAGTTCATTTAAAAATGGAAGATTCTTGGAGGTAAACCCTATATTTGCTCCTTTTCATATTCTATAACATAATTCTTTTTATTATTATCAATATTCCTTGTTAGTAAACAATGCTTTATTTTTCAGCACACAAAATAATGTGTATAAGTTACATAATAATATTAAAACAACTGACTATGTCTTTTCATGATACCCTATAATCACCATGGTAATTATCTAATTTTTTTAAATGTTGAAATTGGACAGCAGGGAATTATAAAGTGACATTTTACTTTTCACAAGCAGATATCTGTCTCTTTGGGGGTAAGAGAAGTATAAAAGACAAGAATTTTGAGAGAGGTATTCCCCTGCCCCTTGGGCCAACAGATAAAAGTTACTTCCTATAAAGAGAGGATTCATTTTTTATCTTTGTTTTAAAATGCTAAAAGAAATTTTCCTTTATGGTCATATCTATAACCCACTTGTACAACCAAAAAATGTTAGTATGCTAGAGGAAGTTCTTTTAAAATTCATATTCTAACCTGGAAAATGTTAATCATATAAAAATCTCTATAATCATTCCCTCTTAAAAATCTGATAAAATTTAATTTAGTTGATTTTTTAAAAAATAGGTGTGTGTGTGTGTGTGTATGCTCATGCATGGAAAGATATTAAAGAATGTTTCTCATCTCATTTTACCTAGCATATGCCATATATATAGTGAGATGTTTTCAAATTTTTAGTGCAACGAGGGAAAATATTTAGAATACATTAAAATAAATTTATAAATGAGAGGAATTACCGCATAAAGTGGAGTTTACATAAGCATTTTTAGGGGCATCTGACTTGAATTCTACCACCTAAAAATATGCCATATCTGTGGTAGGCACTGATGTAAACTCCTCTTAGAAGCTATAAGCTGCAGGAACATCACCCCGGGCCACATCACTCATGTCCTTGTTTACGTCGAGGACTGATCTATGGATGATAAAATGGTCTCACTTCCAGCAATTTTCAAATGCGAGATTCTTAAGACTGTGACCTCATATAATCTTATATCCAATCAGTTTGTTCTGTTTTATTCTAATTTTCTAGCTATGCAAAGCATTCCATTTTGTCAGTGGACCAGGTATCATTGGTGTGTGATTGGTATAGTAACAAATCAGGAAGGCTCCATTTTACTGAGGCCTTAAAAGCTTTGAAAAGCAGGTTGAGAATATGAGTTTATTTTTGAGTCTCATTTTATAAAAGTATTTGTAATCCTTTTTCATTTGTATATTGGTTTTTTACCATCCATCTAAATCACTTCCATTTATTCTTTTATGAGCTTAATATTTATTGACTAGTTAATACATACTGCATATTATGGACTTTGCTAGATACTAATTGTACAATATGGAGTAAGGTGGACACCAAAACATGTTACCAGATGGGTCACAACCTAGGGGGTCCTACAGACAAGATAACCAGCAAACACAAGAGGGTGCTATATGAAGCAGGAGCTTAGAACGTGAGGGTGCTGCTGGAAAACCTTGGGCACTTGGAGGGAGGTAGATGTAAGAGGATTTCCAGAAAGAGGTTTCTAAGCCGTAAGTTGAAAAGAATAATGGGGGTTAGTTAAGGGAGGACACGGCAAATGGAGGCAGTGGTTATTTCAAGCAAAGGAAGTAACAGGTACAGACACCAGAAGCAAGAGAGAGCAAGGTATGGTTGGGAGAGATGAGAGTACCAGACAGATGCTAAGCAGGACGTAGATTTATCCTAAGAGCAATTGGGAACCATTAACAGGGGCTCTAAACAGGGAAGAGATGGTCAGGTTTGAGTTTTAAAAAGAGCACTAGCTGCAGGGTGGAGGATAACAAGAAAGGAGGCCTATAATGGGAGCAGGAAGGGGTCCAGTGACCAGACCAAAGCAATATTCTAGGGGTCAAAAGGAGACACAACCAACCCAGAGCAAAATTAAAACATCCCCACCTGTGTCCTTGGTTTATAGATCATTTCCTTTTCTCTGTTGATGTGGTTTTCCCTACAGCGAGACCTTCTGACTTCATTTCATCTACCCCAAGTTCTCTGAGCTCTTTTCCCTTTTAAGTAATTCCACTATCCATCTCCCAGCCTTCATTCCCACCCGCTCCCTCTCTTTTTCATATGTTTGTGTGTGCACATCTGCAAACACACACTTGTAAATTAAGGCTTAAAAATCATTTATATTTACCAAATTTAATTGTTTTTGTGCTCAACTGTTGACTCAATCCTGCCTTTGGGTTTTAATGTTCATCTGTCAAATGATGGAATGAAATTTTTTTTCAAATAGTCTCATCAGTGGGAAACTCACCTCAAGCCCAGGCATTAGCCTGGGGAGGAGACGTACTCTTTTTTTTCCCCACTGATTTTTATCTTGGTCCACTGTGGAATCTAGAATAGTATATGACATCAGTTGTACTTGATTTGATCAGCGTTAATAATGTAGATAGAACATCTCTAAGTTAAAATATTTAGGAGGGATTATAGGTCAAAGCCCTAAATTAGATTTTGAAGTAGTTCATATGATTTGCAGCAAGACAATCTACCTTTTATCGATAAAAGGTGTTAGAAAGGAAAGTAGGGTTTATAGGGTAAAAAGAGGGAACACAAAGAGCCTGACTGGCAAGTATTCCATTAAGGTAGAAAGTTTGGAAGTGGCTTGTGGGAGTACTTTCTTATTGATCTTCAGATTAGCAACCTTTAGTTAGCTGCGAAGGAGGCAAGCAAGCAATTTGGAGACATTTCCAAAGAAGAATTGTTACATGTTCAATTTCCTAGAACAAGTGGAGGACTGCTTTGTGGTCAAATGCTACTTCTTGCAGGAAGGGCTTGTCTTGGTAGAAAAATTCTCACAGAAATGTGATCAAGTAATTTTCCCCTAGTTTCTTAGAAAATCTACTATTCTTTAGGCTTGATCTAATTCTCTATTTCTGGTTTGTTGTTCATCATGTTGAAACTACCAAGTATTTCTGCTTTCTTCTTCAGTTTTCTTTCTTATGGTTGAATAGTAATATTTTTACAAATGGATACTTTAAAATATTCATTGATTAGTGACTGCAACTATTTTTATCATACATATCTGTTCTTTATTATCAATTAACTAGTAACATCAAAATATAAGGATGGACAGACCTAAAGATATCAAGAACTTCTTTATCTTTGCATTTGAAATTTGGGTGATAATAGATTGTGCTGACCACATCACCACCTATTTTAATGCCCCAAGAGAAGTTATGGGAAAATCTAATTTTGAATATGAACTCCCAATTAGAAAATTTTTAGGTCATATTATTTAGAAAACTAGAATAATTGTTCTTTTCTCTTTCCAATTCGAAAACAATTCTTTGATAATTATTCTTCAAGGATAAATTAAGAGTAAATTAGGAATTAGCATCTCTCATATTTGGGGCTATTACACCTTGTAAATCTGTAGTAATTGCCCTTGAAAAAAGGAAGAGGGAAGAAAAAAGGGAAGAGGGTTGAAAGGGGAGAAAAAAATTAAACATGATTTTTTTCCTATCCATCCCAGGAAGATGGAAGTTATTGCTATTCTTTCTAAGAAAATATCAATATAATTCTCTACTGAGTTGGTTATCTCTTAGGGGCTGCATTCATAATCAAAGAGTATAATTAGTACTAATTATACTTCACATCTACTATATGTCTTTATATATTACTATGTGGTAACTTTTTTAACCTAAAATACTTCTCGCTTTTTAAGAATAAATTAGTCATTTTAGGAAAGATTTAATTCCTTCAAATTTTTGTTAAAATTTTATAAGTAAATAAAGATTTCCTTTTTAAAAATTTTCTTCATCTTTCATATCTTTTCCATAAATTAGGAGATATAATCATTTTATAGACCATCAAAAGAATTTTATTTCTGCAAGCAGGACATTATATGGCTTCACTTTAGAAATCAACAAATTCTGCTGAGACAAAATCTCAAACTCAGCTTGTTTATGTACATTTCATTGTTTATACCATCCTAGCAGGAACTCTCCAAATCAAAGAGCCAAGCATATTATTGTCTTTAGTTAACACAATAACACTGAGTGTTAGCATATCCAGAAGCACTTTGTACATGCTTCAAGGACACCTGACTTATAGCCGGCAACACTACATGATCGCTTTTGTACTTAATCAGATGAAGGGTACTAGGGAAGACAGACAGATTAAGGATTTCAATCTCTAAAGTACTACTTGGGTCTTGGAAGTTAAAACCACAAGCACTTACTATAATCTGTATATTTTTTCTCAAAGGAAGAGATCACTCATGATTAATATCTCACAATTCATTGAGTCACAGTTGATGAGATATAATAATAAGTCCTGGTTCATTACAACACCTCAAACCCAACATTTATTCTTGATTCTCTTTTCTCCTGCCTTCACGTGGACTTCATCAGTTGTTTTCTTTCTCTCCTAAACTTGCCACTTTTCCTTGCTAGTTGGGAAACTAACATATTGTAGAATATTAAGAGCCAAAACTAGAGTGAGACTGTCTAAATCGTGATTCTGTCACCAGCTTGGGACCTTGGACAAGTTCAACTTTCTGTGGCCCAGTTTCTGTGTTTATAAATGTACAAGAGTAGTAACTATTTCATAGGATTGTCGAGAGTATATTGTTTGACATCTAGAATAATTTCTGGCACATAGGCCATGCTTGGATATTTATTAGCTGTTGTTTCTCTTTATAATTACCAAACCCTGCTCATTAGCACTCAAATATATGCTGTAGAATGTATCATTAATTACACCACAGTTTTATTATTCTTCTGCGTCTCTTCTTCTTCCCAATCAAAGCATCTGTAACCGTTGTCTGCAGAGGCTGGCTTCACTTTTCACCTCCCATTTACAGTTCCACCCTCTCCCCTTACGCTCAATACCGTTCTGCTGAAATTGCTCTTATTAACACTATTTGTAACCTCTTTGCTGTCATGGTCAGTGTGGACTGTTCAATCACCATCTTCTGTGTGCTCTAAGCTGCATTTTACACAGCTGATGATGTGTCTTTCTTGGCCTCCATGGCACCTCACACTTTCCCCCCCTGCCTCTCTTCTCTCTTGCTTTCCGGCCTTTTACTCCCTTCTCACACCAACTGCTTACCTGAGCAATCTCATGACTCTTGTCCCTTAAAAAATCTCAACCACCTATGATTGATTCCCTACTTCCTCTTTTTCCAAGCTTCAGGTCAATATATTCAAGAGTCTGTACAGCATCTGCAGCTAGACAGCTAAGAGACATTTTGCACTGAGTATTTAAGCCCAAACCACTGAGCTTCTCCCCTAAACATGCAATCTCACCAGCCTTATTCATTTTGGTAAATGGCACAAAGAGTCTGGAACCAAAATGGAGGTCACTTTCAGTGACCCTCACTCAAGTAATATTAATCACCGTAACCAGGCAAATTTTCCTACAGAACATCTCTTGAAGCCCATCTAGATTTCTCTGGCATCGTTCTTCCATCCTTAACTCAGTCCTCTGTCATTTCTTCCTGAACCACTGCAACTGTCTCGTCTCCTCCCTTCCTATTTCTGCTACCTATTTATTGCCTTTGCTCCTTCCTCCACATACAGCAAAAGTAATCTTTTAAAAATAGAAAAGGATTCATATTACTTTCCTGTGCAAGATCCTTTCATTGCCTCTTACTGTAACTATAATAAATGAAAGATAGCATCTTTACCAAGGAATTATTTTTGTACTCAATCAAAATAATATTTTTGTAGTATACTATAAGCATATACTATTCTCTTGTATCATAGTATTTTTTGAAAATGTGTAGCTACGTTAACTTAGGCTCTTAATTTTTTTATTATTCTTTCATCTTTACGTATCACTTTTTTCTACTAAATCAGTATTGTTAGTAGTTCAATCAATAAATCTTGAAGGGATGAAGTTATTGAAAGAAGCTTTCACAACTCTTCTCACAGTAAACACAAGCGTGCCTGTTAAAGCCAGATGGAGGTCAGCTGGAGCCATATGCATGAACTTTGGAAGCTGATAATATAGGGCATGCATTTTATTTCTCCTTCCAAGAAATTGTATGAGTTTTGGTTAAGTTACAAGACAAACACAAACATATGTACACAAGAACAGCTATGAATCTGTTTTCTGAAACAGAAAATAAACCTCATACCATGCACCTTAATCACTAGTACAAAGATGACATTATATGAGGTATAAACAGGTCTGTAAGCACTCAGAAACAAACCACATCACGTTTTTCTGTCAGGTCCTTGTCTCAGGCATTAGGTGCCTTGCATCAGCCCTCAGCCTTGGACTCTCTTCCTGGGCCCCCTAAAGAGGCACTTAATCCAGGGAGAAGGAGAGCTGTGTCCGCTCTGTTCTTCCTGCACCCTGCCCCTAGGTTAAGACATTCAGATGATATTTCTCTCTGGGGTTGGTATTATATCATTTTTGTCATCTGTTTTTAATTCCAAACTTTTTGTCAAAGTCATCACTCAGATTATTATACTGTTAACTTTATAAATGGCTATGTTAGCCTGATTGCTGTTTCTTTTGTTGTTCTTATTGTATCTTTAAATCTACAGTAATTTTATTTTCCTACTTATTCTTTTAGCTTATTATCTGTACCACTAAGTTTATCTGCTAAGCTCTATTAGCTCAGGTAATTTGCTTTAAATATTTTACTTTCTTTTCAAGAGTTTGTTATAAAGATATAACATATAAAAGCTCAGCAACAAAAAAAGTGTCTGGGAGCATAATTAAATTACTTTTCTCCTCCTGTTGGGCCTACAGCCATCCTTTTAGCCTTCAACAGTAAGTATGGCATTACCAAAAAAAAGAAGCCCTTTATTATAAAACAGCAGGTGCCTCTCTACTTGTTAAACTTAGACCCACATATGAAAAACATGTTTCTTGTACCACATCTACCTTTGCTCCCTGAGGTTTAAAGTGTTCTTTCTTGTATAGCTACCATTAGAATCATTAAGGTAGGCAGGGCATTAAACTCCTACTGATCATCTGAAATTTTGTTCATTGATGAGAGTACAACAAAAATAAGAATGACCCTTGCCCACAGCAGTAGCCCCAAAGGCCGAGGAGTTTTAAAAGGTGAAGCATGGGGGTCTTTGGGCTCGTTTTCCTGTTTCTTCAAGTTCAATACTTAAAGCCTCATGAGTCTTTCCTTGAGTCTAGTATTGTATTGACAGAAGAATGGTAATTCTGATTATCTAATGCGGAAACAAAGTAATCATTTGATTAGTGACTGTAGTCGGTTAGACAAAGCTTTCAAATATGTAGTTCATGAGTAACAAATGAGGTTCTTGAACACGGCAATGTTTAAGGTCACCGCCCTTGAGGTACTCACTAAGTCCAGTAATTGAGAATATAATATGTTGTATAAATACATGAAAGAGCAAGAAGACCGCCTGCAATTAAATGTAGATTTGAGTGCTAATTTGCATGGTATTAATTTGTATTTAAACAAAGATAAAACATGTGATAGGCTGAGATTAGACAGGAAGACATCACTTGGAATAGGTTTAATGTTTTTAAGCATAAGAAATATTTTTTGGTGGAAATTAAAAACAGAGAATGAGCACACATTGTTGATGTACAAAATGGGTGCCAGCAAGCGAGGGGGAAAGGTTCAGGGAAGTATGAGAATAACCCGACTGCAGTAGGGAATTAGCTTTGGGAAGTAATGGAGGAATAAATGTTGGTTGGGCAGAATCAAAGCAATAACATATTGTTTTAAATACCAGGACAAGGAGTTTAACTTTAGTTCATGCACGATAAAGAGTCATTATACTCTTAAGCTGATAACTGATTTTTTTTCTTTGTCTTCTTTTAGTTTAAGAAAATATACTAACATTGCAAAGTTTCATAATACCTGCTATAATTTTTAAGATGTATTATGAAATTTGCCTCATTTTAATTCACGATAAAATTTTTGTTGTAATTGAGGCATAAGATGGGTATGACTTAAACTAAACTGATATAACAAACATGAGTCATTGTGAAGAGGAGAACATATAAGTTGGCGATTGACAGGACATGAGAGAGATCAAGGGTAATGCCCAGGTCTCTGACCAAAGTGACCAGGGAAATGGTAGCGCCATTGACCCTTCCTGAGGACAGAATTAGCCTGACTTTTATCCTTAACCTTTAATTAAATTAGTTGGTGTTCTTTAAAGGGAGAAATTATTGCTACCATAAATCCAAACTTGCTCCTCTACTTTAAAAATAAGTCTTCTCCAGTTACTCTATAATACTGACCCTTTATGTCAAACATCCGACTTTATGGCTTATTTATAGTAATGGCATTTAAATGTCAGCTTTTTGGCCTGTTAGTGATATTTATGAAGAGATGTATATTCAAGGATAGAAAACTCTACCAGGCTAAAGAGGCAAATCCAATGAAAAAAAAATATCTTTCTGCAAAACACTAAATTTTCATGCAGTGCATTTTTAATTGAAACATTTGGCTATAATTATACACATTGTTTATGATGTGCCTTGTAAATTTTTCAAAATTCTCCCTCCAGGAACAAACAAACAAAAAAAAAGAGGAGAAAATATAAAATTTCAAAAACACAAACAAACAAAACTACATCTGACCAGAACAGTTTGCTGGGATTCATTTGACTCACACTTGCATATTTGTAAATAAATTCAAGAGGATGATTTTCAATTCATGATGTGGGATATTTGAGTCCTTATATTTGTGGTTTCCTATTTGAATTAATAATAGTAATGGAGATCATTATGATTGAAATCACAATTAAGACAGCAGTAATGGTAGTGTATAGTTTAACTGGGAAATAGCATGTCCAAAATCTGTTAGCCACTTTAAATAACACGCAAATGGGCTAGCCACTTTCCCTAACACTTGAACCTGTTTTGAGATTTGATAACCTGAAGATTTTATAACTTCTCTTTATATCTACTTCTTCACTGAAGAAGGAAACAAGTAATTCCTAAAATGTCAATAAGAATCACAACAATCTATTATAAAATTTTAGCTTGGGATAGATTTCATAAACCACCTGACTTGGTTGCTAGAGCATGGAGCTCAGCCTCAGGCAGAGAACGCATACTTTATTTCCCAGAGTGCCAGGCGGCAACAAAGGAGAACCTTATACACCCACCCCTCCATTACTGTAAATATTACATGAATTTGAGAGCTCCCTGAGGATAGAGGCTGTAATATTTTAACTGTGTATTTCCAGACTTTATCCCAGTCTCTGGCTCATGATAGGTGCTTATCAAATATTTGGTAAAGCAAATGAATTAGCAAATGAGGTTAACAGTTCTGTGCTGCAGTAGACAGTCTCCTGTATGCCTACTCCTTAGATGTTAATTTCTTCAGTATTTCCTGCGAAACGCAACCCCCTCTTTCTCTAAATTTCCACTGAGTGCACTTATTGATTCCCATGGTTTCTATACCTTCCCTGTGCTAACTTGGTGTTCCTAGCCCCAGATCTCCTCTAACTCACTGGCCTTTATTTCTAACTGCATGCTGGATCTGAATTCTCTTCCATACCTAATCTCATATATAATTTACTTAATCATGCCTCTTCTCTACACCACACGTAATGAGCCCAACTAAAATCCTAAAGGTTATTTTAAAATGACTTCCTGTTTTTTCTTTTATTTTCACAAGAACAGCAAAAACACCTGAACGCATTTCTTCATCCGAGATAGCTCTTGAATTCCTGTGACTCTGAGTTCTTCGCTCTCCTCCTCCCTTATATTTAAGCAGTCTTCCAGCAGCCTTTCCATGCGACTGTAGATTTAAGCCTTTGGCTATCCCAGTTTCCTCTCACTTTAGATGTTATTGCCCGTGGCTCCCAGAAAGCACTTCATAGCATTCCCCTCCTTAAAATCCTCTAATGATGCATTGTCATCAACAGAAAAAGGTATAAATGTGGCATTGTATATAAGATGCCATATAATCTCAATGCAATCTATTTCACCCCCAAGCTATTACCTTTTCTGTCATGGATTGAATTGTGCCCCAGTCCTAAACTCATTCTGAAGTACCTCAGAGTGGAAATATTTGGAGATAGGGTCTTTAGAGAAGTAGTAAGTTCAAATGAGGTCATTAGGGTGGACCCTAACCCAATAAGACTAGTATACTTATAAAAAGGGTACCTTTGGGCGCAGAGACAAGTGTAGAGGAAAGATGATGTAAAAAATATGTAGGAAGAAGATGGCTACAAGCCACGGAGAGAAGCCTAGGCAGATGTTTTTCTTACAGTCCTTGGAATGAACCAACCCTGCTGATATCTTGATTTTGGAATCTACTTTTCAGAACCCGTGAGACAGTAAGTGTGTAGTATTTAAGTCACCCAACCAGTGGTACTTTATTGTGGTAGTCGTAGGAGACAAGCTGACACCTACCACATATGCACATGTACATGCTATTAACCACCTTGCCTTGCTAATAACATGTTGTCTGTGTAGAAGCTACTTTTCTCTTCTACCATTAAAACAGCACCTCAGGGGAAATTTTCAAACTGTCCTCTTGTAGAATTTTAATCCTCAGTATTCTCAGAGCTCAGTGCTTAAATCATTGGTAAACACATTCCATGTTGTTCAGAGAAATAAAAATACTTCATCGTAAGACCTTTTTTTTCTCATTCAACAGAAGCTTGTTTTTCACCTTGTGAATGCCCTTTAGGGATTTGCCATTAGCAAAGAAAACAATAACAACAAAAACAACAATGAAAATAATAATAGCAGCTAACAATTATGTGACGCTTAATATGCACCAGGCACTGTTCCAAGCACAGACAGAATTGCTGGCCTTGCTGTCTTTCTATTCGTGGACTTAGACAATACCTCTTCAAAGCAAGGATGGAGAATTATGCAAGTAGAACTGAGAGAGATTTTCTTGTTCTGTGATACATTTATTTCCTTAGAAAAAAGTTTAGGACAGCAGTGTTTTTCAGGCATACTGTGATATTTGATAGTGAATATCAATGCCACATAAAACTAGTAAATGCTGGTTTCATTTTAGCACACTGAAATATTCCTTAGACAATTTATCACACTGAAGTTTTTCTCTGACCCAATGGTTCTCAAACTTTATCAAAACAAAATAAAACAAACAAAAACAGAATCATCCTGGAGGGTTTGTGAAGAGATTTGTGGGTCCCACCCAAATTTCTGAGTTAATGTATCTGGGCAGGGTGGGGAATGCTGGGTTTGCAAGTTTAGGAAATTCTCAGATGGAGCCGATACTGCTGATCCAGGGACCACATTTTGAGAACCATTGATTAAACCTATTATCATTGACCAAAAACTCTCAGACCTGACAAAATTCTCCAAAATGGCTTCATTATTTCCACATGGAGGAAAGAAAAGAAAGTGCGTGACTTATTCTAAATGTTCAATCAGTTGGGGTATGTAGGAAAATCACTAGGATTAATTTGTTAGTTGTACTTTATACATACGGTTATTTTTATTTCAGGTATTTTTGGCAAAATTGATAATTTGTTGAAAAAATGTGCATACGCTCTGTGTATACATTATATACATTTGAATATATATCACAAAATCATTCTTAACATTAATTTTATGCATAAATTCATGGATCTAATGGAGCATTCTTATTTTTAATAAATTCTTTGACTTTGGAAAAATAAACAGCATAATTATTTTAAATTGTGCTCATGTTAACAGAGACATGGTTTTCTCAAAACTTTATTATTCTCTGAGGCTCCTCCTAGTGTTTTTAACTGAATGTAAAAGAAAATTAATATAGTCATACCTGGATTTTATGTTTTCAGCAACGATTTAGAGGCTTCTCAAAAGGATCAAACTGTTGCTTTAACATTCCTTACCAGTATCACCATTTTTTAAAAAAAAATGTTTTATTTATTTATTTTTAGACAGAGGGGAAAAGAGGGAGAAAGGGGAGAGAAGCATCATTGTGTGGTTGCCTCTCATGCAGCCCCTACTGGGGACCTGGCCCACAACCCAGGCATGTGCCCTGATTGGAAATCAAACTGGCAACCCTTTGGTTTGCAGGCCGGCACTTGATCTACTGAGCCACACCGGCCCGGGCACAGTATCGACATTGTTTAAGTGTGCAGGATAATTGCTAAATGAGAGTGCTCCTTAGGAAAACATTAATCCTCTAAAGCAAAAGTGAACAGCTCTAGCATCTTACTGTTTTTTGCCATAGGTACCTTCCAATGGTCATTGAGGAATTCTTATGCAGGTTGTAGTTAATGGATGACATGTTTTACCCATAGTCACACATGTAATTCACAATGATGTCAACAGAATAGTGTCAAGTTCTTCAATTTTTCAGTTGCTGGAGGAATACCTCTTGTTGGAATTATCTTTCTGGGTTTAGACCCATTCATTCAAGATTAGGCCTGGTTCTCAGTCTTTGAGTCCCTTCCCTCTAGACCGGTGCTCTCCAGTAGAATTGTAATGTGAGTCAGATATATAACTTTAAATATTTTTGCATTCATATTTTAGAAAAAAGTAGAAACAAGTAAGTTAAATAAGATTTTACTTAACCCAATGGTTTTCAAATCTTAAATTTATAGCCATATTTTACTCTGGCAGCGCTTCTTCGTTCAGACTAGCCGGAGTTCTAGTGCTCAGTAACCATGCGTGCCAAGCAGCTGCCATATTGGAAAGCACAGTATTAGAGCCTGTTTCCTCTTATGCATTTACTTGAAAGGAAAATCGTAAGCATTTTTCATGGACTATGGGCAGATGTTTTACTTTTACCTACAAGTACACTTGTTAAGATAGAAGCACCATTTACAGATGCAAAGAGATGGCCCCAAATTGTAGCAGCTTTGACATGCTGAAAGAGTGCCCAGAGAACACCCAAGGAAATGAACGGAGACAGTAGCACTCATGAGGTGGAGGGCCAGGCATATGGGCAGGACCCACCCTGTGGCTTCAACAGTCTTTCTTCGAGTCAGCTTTATGGTTTTGTAAAGCTAGAACTCTGCTTCTTTTTAAAGCGCTGAATCCAAATCCTATGATGCGATTGCTTCTACATCTGCCACCAAGCAAGGAAATTTTGTGTATGAATTTTGTAAGCTTTTATCATTATTATGCTAATTACTCCCCTCTAAAATGGATTCCTTGTATCCTATCCCCATTTCATAGCAACTATTACTACATTCTTTATTTCTTTACACATTTGTTTTTTCCACTTAATGTAAGCCTCATGAGATTAGTAACTTTCCCTGACTTTTCAATTTACTGCTGTATTCCTAATATGCATGCCCATTTGTAGGTGCCCAAATGAATAATTTTTTCCAACTTAATGAGTTCTTTCAGTATCAGAAAATATTTTTCTCCAAGTCATCCTTTTAGAACATAGTCTTTATTTTACACCATTTTTATATATTCTCCCTTTCATATTTCTTCTGGTTTTGCGTGGTGGGCAGACTGTAGGGCACACAGTGGAAACAGGCATCCCTTCTCTACTCACTCGCCTTGGGATGAAGTGACTGAATGGAGACGACTGACTTAATTGATCATTCCAACAATTCTATGAATAAATAATGGTGTAATTTATAGAATTACAAATGTTCCAAAATACTAAATGTGTGTGTATAATCATACATGGATATTAGATAGAAAAGACTCTTCCTTTTTCCCTTAAAATTTACCCATCTGCAAGGTCAACCTTTTTACCAGATTACATGTACTCTTCCTGTTCTCTTGAGGCTATGTAGTTTTCTCTATCACTCATTTGGAAACTTAATTGTATGTAAGTTTATAATAGTGTGTGACTAGGACATGTATAGGCATGCTTACCAACTTGATAGAAAAACCTTGATGGACATAATTCAGACCAATGGTTAAGGGAAGAATCTAATAAATTACCATTTAATGGATTTGTTTCTACATTTGAAATAGTGTTCTAACTTGTTCAGTGTGATTCAGAGTTTTTATGTTCTTATCAGCCTAACATGTTGTAGAGCACATAGGCAATAATAATTTTCATAGTCAATTCTACAGTTTTTATTTTAAAATTTAAAATGTGTATAAAAAGTTTTGTTAGAAAGTAAGCAAAAAGGAGTATCATATTTAACAAGGAAATATTTAACACTGATTTTTCTGATTTAAAATACTTTGGAAAATGTTACATATTATATTCTTTGAGATCAAAATATTTTGCATAGTCATTTTCTGTGAAAAAAAGTACCTTTGAGTTGAACATATACTTGGCATTCTATAAGTATCAATTAAATGGATTAAAATTAATACCATTCCATTACTAAGTCACATAATTTGAAAGTGAATTTTATTTTATCTTAGTGAATATATAATGTCTCTTAGAATGTAAAGGATATTCATCAGGATGAATGAGTAAGACTAACAGATATTGACATTCCAAATTATCTGAGATCAGGTCCTAACATTTAGTAAATATGTATTTTTAAAATATTATCTCATGAATAGATAATCTAATACCTGTCTAGAAGCCTTGTTCTAAGTACTTTGGAGCATTGCAATGAATAAGGAGAGATTTACACAATGGTCTATGTCCTCTACAGAACCCACAAATGGGGGAAGAATATTAAAGTGGAAGAATCTATGATTTCCCTGGATAGAACTACACTACAATATTATCTAAATTATTTGAACCTTTATTTTCTTCAACTGTCTAGTTATTAAAAAGCTAGTGTAACCTTCAAGAATATTCTATTAATATGGTAACTCTTCAGTATTAAATTCAATTACTATTAAATCCAAAAACCAACCAACCCAATGCACCCAGGGATGTAGCTCAAAAACTGAAACACATGATTCACCACTAATCAAAATGATCCTACATCCAGAAGATTCTTTAAAAATATAGTTATGATGTATTTTGTAAAAAATTAATCTAGCTAAAGTATTCTCTCATGTATTATAAGGGGATGATTTTTAACTTCTATATACCATTAAACAATAAAATAATCAAAACTTTAGAGTGTACATTCTAACTCAAGCTTTAAAAGTCAAAAACAAAAGTTGTCAGACAAATATATGCTAATTTTATTTTAACAAGTAATTGAACTTGAAATCAGTCTTCCAACAATATGATGCAAAATCCTGAATCCTTAATATTCTTTGTTGATACTAAATGCTGACATTTAGTATAGGTGCAGATTTAGACAAGACTAATAATACTATTTATACACGTAATTATTTAAATTACCCATACTGCCTCAGTTAATTGTGTTCACTAAATTGGCATGCATAATTTATGACATCAGTGCTGTCAACCATCAATCAACATTCCAGACAGCAACACATCAACTAAATGACAGGGTAAAATATTTGAGTTGATTGTGAGAAGAACTTCAACTTTGGAGGATGGAAGTTTGTATCATATTTATTTGGTAAAAAGGAAATATATTTTTGGTGATTGTTGTAGAAGTCTCTCTAGGACTTCATCAAAATTGTAATAATAAAAGAGACGAATGCCACTGAATAAACATTGTTAATTTTTTAATTGAAATATGATGGGCCTATAGTATATTAGTTCCAAGGATACAATATACTGATTCAATATTTTTATTAGATATTGCAAAATAATCACCCCAGTAACTCTAGTTTACATCTATTACTATACATAGTTACGATTTTTTTCTTTTGATGAGAGCTTTTAAAACCCATACTCTGAGCAACTTTCAAATATACAGTACAGTATTATTAACCATAGTCACCATGCTGTACATTACATTTCTAGGGCTTAGTTATTTTGTAACTAGAAGTATGTACCTTCTGACTTTCTACCCATTCCCCCGGCTTTCCCCCATTCCCACTTCTGGCAACTATCAATCTGTTCTGTCTGTGAGTTCACAGATTTATTTTTGTTTTAGCTTCCATGTATAAGTGAGATCACATGGTATTTGTCTTTCTCTGCCTGACTTAGTATAATGCCCCCAAGGTCCATTCATATTGTCACGAATGAACAAGATTTCCCTTTTTATGACTGACTAATATTCCATTGCATATGCGTATGTATCACAATTTCTTTATCCACTCATCTGTTGATGACAGGTTGCTTCTATGTCATGGCTCCTGTAAATAATGCTGTACTGAATATGGCTGGGGGGAGGAGTCATATATCTTTATGAGGTAGTGTTTTTGTTTTCTTTGGATAAATACCCAAGGAGTTTAGTCTTTATTTGTTTGGGTCATCAGTCACTTTGGTAACCCTGTGGAGCTTATAGATACTTTATCAAAATAATATTTTAAAATATGTATAATAAAATATCTTCAGGTGGAAATTATTTTGAAATATAGTTATGAAATTAATATGTAATTAACTATGCAGTGTCATGAACACGGAATTTTTTATCAACATATTAAATGCTAAGATTTAGTGGTCAGACAAATAACTAAAAAATTTTGAAATAATTATGATCATAAGAGATATTTTGAGACCATGAAAAATGATAAAATAATAAAATATCTGGTGTCTAAGCCATACATATTCCTAATATTTCTGAAGCTTGTTGTCCAATTTTACAGCAGTTAGTGAATATAAAGATAATTTTTCCCTGTCCAATATCACAAACCCCCTGTTGTCTATCTGCACACTCCTTAGGTATCTGTGGACTTGAGGTTAACAACTCTTGCTGTAGAGTAAACCTCGTATTTCAACCAATCTATTTTATTTTTCTTTTAAGACTCAAGGCTATAAATTTATTTCAGAAGATAAATATTGTATATTTTTTCAGCATATATCAGACAAAATAGTTAGGAATATTTTCCCTAACCAAGTAATGTAGAAAACTGTTTAAGAACTACATTTTAATTTAATTTTCTTCTAAGTTTATCCTTACAGTTTTGGCAATTACATGGGGCTCCCTGCATGAACATGGTTTGGAAATTGAAAGTGTTCTGGACTTCAATGTATTAATAAAAATGCCAGGCCATAGAGCATAAGGATTTAGCAATCAAGTCATATTACACAGAGCTCAGTACTGTGCTATATTGGTGTTATAGTTTCATGTATACATGAAAAATGCAGTAAACAATTGATTTCTTAGGACATACTATAAATATTTTCTACAGGAAGATGTCACATTTTTAAGGACTATATTAAAACCAAATGAGAACATTTCTTTTAAATGACAGAAAAAAACTGGTATGTAGGTATGTACAGAAAATATTTCTCTTTCCCTTACTTCTACATTAAATTAAAAATGCTTACAAAGTGAAGAAATAATATACCCCTCAGGCGTTGGGTAAGGTGTGAAGACACGCCAGTTTAGGGTTGTTTTCTTATACAGCTAATTTGCACTCTTAAACCAGTTCCCCAATGAGATTCAAGATGGCACATTTCTAGAAAGAATAACAAGAACACTTCATTCATACTTATTTGCTATCCTGTTCATATTGAATATTTTTAAGGCAACTGTAACATGATTTTAGAGATCAAGTATAATTCTCTAATAGCGTTGAGTTATAAACAAGATGAACATTACATTAAAAAATTTTATCAAAATACAAAAATATATTTTTTCAACCATTTAAACCTTCCGTATTAGTTTCTAATCACCGTGTAACAAATTATCAAAAAGCTAAGGGCTTAAAACAACACCAGAGTATTACCTCATGGTTCCGTAGGTCAGCCGCCCAGGTGCACATTCGCAGGCTTTCTCATCAAGCCTTCGCACTCAGAATGCTTGTCAGGACGTTTGTTCTCGAGGCTCTGGGAGACTTCATTTCTAGCCATTCAGGTAGTTGTCAGAATTTAGTTCCCTGGGGTTTTAGGGTTGAGATTTTCTTCATGGCTCTCAGCAAAGAGAGGGGAAAAAAGACACTGAAGCTATTTTATATACACTCACCAGCTCCATCAACAAATTGTTATTGAATAATGCCTTCTACAGTGTATTATTCTTAGCTTCGTAAATGTACTAGCAAACACATAGTGACTCCTTTGAATGAGTCTAGTTTACAAATATATCATATTCACTAATAATGCTAAGCAGTGAACTCACTAATAAAACAACTGACCATAGTTCAAAACAAATTTATTATAAAGCTACGATGTGCCTGCCAATCACTGCGAATGCTGAAAACACACAGAAATAATAGAGTTCCTCATTTTCTCTAAAACAGGGCCATGGCTATTTTACAAGAACTCATCATCAAACTGAAGAATATCTTTTTCTTTTTATGTGTGACATTAAGAATGATCTTAATTCCAGCTTTCTTTCTAAAGCCAGTGGCTTTAATCACTGATAGATCGAGATTGGTTAATGACCTAGAGGACAGGAGAATATTCCAAGCGTGCCTAAAAAATGAGACCATCAGTTCAAATCCCAGGGCATTTCTGAAATAGCTGCATTTAAGGTGCCAGAATCTTGATGACTTCTCCAGGAAATTGGAAGAAGATGATTTGTTTCATAATAAATAATCTGATCAGATAATTGGATTTACTGTTAATCACCTTGAAATGGATGAGCCTAACATGCAAATTATATATAGCAAGAGCTAGTGATTAACACATAGCTTACTAATGGTTTTTAGAAACTGATTTCATAAAAAATTTTTCAAATGAAAACAATTATTTAGATACTATGATGAATTACGGTGCTTAATTGGTATTCCTTTGGAAACAATAATAAGTAAACATGAATTAGAGAACTTAAAATATAGTTGAGCCATTCTCTTTAACTATTCTTATATTTATGCAGCTCAATGATTGCTTTTTATATTTTCTGGTATATAAAATTATTCAAATTATTTCAAATTATTTTTAAAAGCAAACATATGGGGCTGCTATTGTAATTTTTAAAAGGTGTAAAAATTAGGAGGATAGAATTTGGAGATTAAACTGCTCATTTTTGTAAAAGTAAACAGTGTTTTAGAAAGAAAAGGATAGGAAGAAAAGGAATAATACAAATATTGTTAAGCAAGTAGCATATTATCATTAAATAAAGAATTTTCTATACATTTTAGCAGAAATCTTATAGCAGTAGCATATTTTCACCTATTGAATCATTTGGGGTTAGGGTAGGAATTTAAGAACAATCAGTGCAAATATACTTTAGAATCTCTAGCTCTCCTTTCTCAGAAAAATAAACTGAGATATGAAAGACTCTTTTTCTATGCTTGCAGAAGGAGTTCAGAGCAGGATCAAACCATAATCTGGTTTCTTTCTAGTCAGTGCCTTGCTCTCACTCTCAAAAAGCATGAATTTGAACCAAATCACGGGAGACAGCTTAGGACCAATGGCGAAATTATGTTATCCATTGGACTTGAAGTCTCACCGTCATTCTGGGTTATCATGAAGGAAAATGAGAGAACGAAAGAAGGTGGGAAGAAACTAATACTAATGGAGTGACAAATATGTACTTGGCCTAGTTCCTAACTTTTTATATTCCCATATTTAATATAATTTCTAAAGGACCGCATCCAAAATATTGTCATTGACCATTCCCATGATCACTTTGTATCCTCTTGTTTTCTTTTTCATTTATAGCTATTAATTGGCTTATTTGGGTGGTTCTTTTCCTATCCCCATACCACTATTAGAAGATAAAGCTGAAGAGACCAAAACAGTGCTTTCTACACAGTTGGAGTTCAATGAGTGAATACATAAAGGAATTTTAGTTGCTTGCTGAATCAATAAATTATATTCCCAACTTTGCTTTGATATAGACATTGTTCACTCATTTTTACAAATGAAAAAACCCCAAGAGCCTGGTTTATTTATGTAATATTACACAGGTAAAAAATGGCTGAGCTGGATTTCAATAAAAAAAAGTCACAAAATAATAGTAATTATATACTGTGTGAAGATGATTATAGTTCTACCTTTGTATATAAATAGAAAATTTTCTGTGGGATCCTTACAAGTGGATAAGACTTAGAATGCAATGTGTACATACAATACGGGAATTATTTATCATGTACATAATTTCACTTTCTTTTGTAAAGTATAAAATTTTCACAAGAAGTATTTGAGTCTTGTGATTTATAAAAATGATAGTACCCATTGCAAGATTCCCATTCCTACCTATATGATGCCAGCCTCCATGGACTTTCTAGCAGTGAGGGAGCTAAGAACAATAAAGAACAGGTCATTCAATTGCAACGTGTCAGGAGAATATAAAATTATGTAATGTTTTTGTAACTAAAAGTGCCACAAAATGAATATACTGAGAAACATTTACAGATAATATATGAATAGATAAGCATGTTAAGTTAAATAAAATTTATGTATTATACATAAAGGCCAAGATTATACATGTCTCTTGGCACACCATGTCCTCCGAGTTTGGACAATCCATTTGAAATTCAGTTCAGTACTAACCCTTCCATCATATGTCTCTGAGCCACATATTCCATTCATCTGTGAATATTTAATACATAAATCTCCAAAAGCACTAACTGTGTCCTATAATTATGAGGCTCCAGCTCAGGTTGGTAATCGGCGTTAACATCCTGGCTGCTGTAATATACACAAAGCTCACCATCAGAGACAAAGCATAGGCTCTGGCAGAGAATGTTTATTTCTTGAAAATGTGTTAAGAATAAAAGTTGCATTGTTTTAAGATTAAAAGGAGAGAACAGTAAGGCCCTGTGGTAATGAGTATTTGTGTGGAGAAGACAATTACAAACATGAGAATAAGTGCAAAATCCTACATTTTCTTTTAATTGTTGTTTTAGAATCATAGTTTTAATATACTCATGGGGCATTCCATTATAAATAATCTTAGGAAAAAATAAATCAAAATGGGACAATGTTTAGAATGTTGTTGTGAAATTACATTCAATGGTACCAGTGTCCCTATAAGTGATAAAGAAAATATGTTAAGGAATATAGTCAGACTAATGACAAAGAGCATAACATCTAGAAATTAAGAAAGACAATAAAAGAAACAATGAGAGGCTCCTTGAGCAGCAGAAAGATTGTGGGAATTCGGAAGCAGGTAGAACTGGCTCTGACATTTGCTGCTCAGTCAAGAGCCCGAAGGCTCCTCCCACTCACTGAGCGCTGGCTTCATCACTTGTAAAGCAGGTAGAGCTCACCAGCTGAGAAAACACAGATGGCCCTCAAAATAAATTTTTTCCTAATTTTTATTGGAACTTAACCTAAACTACTGAGTAATCAACAGCATTCTGTGCCCTCCTGGATTAAATGCTCTACTTTCCTGAATGGAAGGTACAGTCTGTTTACCTATTCACTGCAATGGCCCATTAATAAAGAAAATACAGTAGACATCAATTTTAACAGCTGCCATCATAGTGTCAAATACTCTATAATAGCAAAGCTCTGTTTATGGGCTTGATTTACATAATATGAAAAGGATTTCTTTGAGTAAGAGCATAACAAATGTGTTTAAAGATTCTTTAAATTTGGAAGTGACTTTACCTGTATATCAGTGGGATAACTATTTATACTAAAACTTATATTGAAACATCTTAACCATTCAAGAAATTATATGGGAGTAATTGATCATCCATGCCAAAAAAAAAAAACATCTGACCTAAATCTCATACTTTATCTGAACAGTGAATCAAAATACATCAAGGATTTATGTAAAAATGTAAAATTATTAAATTTTTAGAAAAAATTAGAAAAATTTCAAGATCTAGCCCTGGTTGCTGTGGCTCAGTGGATTGAGTGCTGGCCTGTGAACCAAATGGTCACCAGTTTGATTCCCAGTCAAGGCACGTGCCTGGGTTGCAGGCCGGGTCCCCTGTAGAGGGTTTGCAAGTGGCAAACACACATCAGTGTTTCTCTCTCTTTCTCCCTCCCTTACCCTTTTTCTAAAAATAAATGAATAAAATGTGTTTTTTTTTAATTTTTTCAAGATCAAGTTTAAGCAAGAGTTCTTTAGAATTAAAACAAAAATAATTCATATAAGGAAAAAATAATAAATCGAACCACATTTATACTTGAATTTTTGCTCAGTAAAAGACCACGTGAGGAGAATGAAAAGAAAAGCTACAGAGTGGGAGAAAATATTTATGGTATATCTCAAAGAATATTCTCTATGTTTTCCAAAGTGAGAACATACAGCTAATATTACAAGTTAAAGGGACTTGTTTTTATATTTCTTCCTCTTCTATTTTCTGCCTGGTTTGCTCTTTAAATACTTTAACTAACCCAAATAAATATTTTACACATTATCAGAAAATCATCCATTCTGGTAACAATGTAAGAGCAAAAAAAAAAAATCAGTTTCTTATTTCGAATTATACAAATATTTGCACAATTTTTGAGATTAAAAAAAGTATACTTTGGCCAATAAAATATACCTATTAAAAGCATAAATAAAGATTACATTGAACACTGACCTTTTGTCTGCCATGCTTCAATAAGATTTTTTAAAAAGGCCCTGCAGTTTTTTTCTAAAATAAATCCTCTAGAAGTACGTTTTTAATCTTGACTTTGAACACTGTAGGGTCTCTTGGTCTGCTCCTTTGGATGAATTCAGTTGCTGCATCTGGAGTAGCATTTGCTTCATAACATCTGTGCTTCTCTGGTGGCCTAGAACTGCATGTCTAGGGAGGAATCCCCCATCAGCCTCACCCTGGAATAGGTGGTCACTGCCACACCTAGCAAGTGTTTTGTTAATAAAATCTGAATGTCTCTTCTAGTTCCTGGTGGGATTAAACAAGGACATACACAGCATGTTTCTGAGCCTGTGTACATTGCACTGAAACTTAGTCCAGATAATAGCTGACAGTTGTTTAAAAAAAAAAAAAAAGAAGAAGAAGAAGAGGAAGAATAATGAACCTAAACTGGCCTTAGACATTACTGGCGGTCTCTCAGCATTAAAATAAAATTGATTGTTCTGTAAAGGGCGATAGTTTAATAACAAATTTGTTCTACAAGTAGATGCTAAGTTCCATTGCTCATCTCATCTACCCAAATCCACTCACTATGATGTAAAAGCACTGTCAATAAGCAAATAGCCCACTGGTGTGAATGTTGAGGGTGAGAAAGACAGGGCAGAAAGAAATTTATTCTGTGACTATAGTACAAAAAAGCAATTTTGAATAAAGCCAAGAAGACATAATTTTGAATTTTAAAAGCAATATGTGTATAATGATGCTTTAGATGTAACATAACCTAGCTAATCAAGGCTGTCTTTTTATTAAACATTATACTTTAATGCTCAGTGAGTAAATTATAATCTTAAGTGTCCATCTTCTGCCTATCTTTGGATATCAATTCCTCTTAGAACAAGACATCATAAAGGTAATTTTATACTAAACATTTTTACAAGAAATATTTTAAAAACTGAATATAGACCAGCCTCCTCCAGTTAATCTTTATTGCAGTCATGCAGCCCAAAAGCTGGGCTGTTTTCAGTACTCTCACATGAAAGGATATTCATAGAAATTTCGACTTTGAGTGTTTATGCCGGCAGCTCCGCGGCCAGGTTCTTTCCGTGGGACACAGAGAAGGCGTGAAAGAGAGAAGATGTCGTTCTCAGATTGGCACCTGATGGTGAAACTGGCTGACCAGCCACTTGCCCCAAAGTCCATTCTTCGGTTGCCAGAAACAGAGCTGGGATAATTCTCACTGGAGTCAGGGGTAGAGGGGGTGCTGTAGTCTTTCATTTCTGAAGCAGCTCATTGCGGGCCAACTCCAGGAGTCAGTTCCAGACCTACCTGATTGATCCGATCTACTGTGGCCAGAAGCTAAAAGATGACCCGACTCTTGACTTCTATGGCATTCAACCTAGTCCGCAGCCCATGTTCTGCACAAGTCCTGGCCCACACCTGATCAGAAACCAGAACCTGTGTACAACGCGGTTGCCCTGAGGGAGCCCCGGACGGGGCACATTGCCTTGCACAGCAGCTCCTCCCATAGCGAGGCGGTCTTTAAGATGCTCAGTGATAAGGAGTCTCTAGATCAGATCATTGTGGCCACCCCGGGCCTCAGCAGTGACCCCATTGCTCTAGGACAAGGACCTTTTCTCTTTGTCGATCCCAATATGCTTGATATGTTGGCGTCTGCTCACCCGGCCCTAGTCACTGCCATTGTCCTGGTTTTGCACTCAGTGGCAGGCAGCACACCGCTATTGGGGTCAGACTCCTTCCCCCAAGTATGCCCTCCAGCTCGTACCAAGACATGCAAGGTGGCTTCCTGTTTGAAGGCTCCTCTGATGATGAGGATGACTTTCACCGGAGGGCCAGGTCCACACCCTCTAGCCGCACTTCCAGCTACCGCCCAGCCTCCCTGGATGGAGTACAGTAGAACTGCTGGACCCCCACCCATCAGAGTGAGCTGGCTACTGCCCTGGCCCTGGCCAGCACTCCAGAGAGCTACTCTCACACACCAACTCCTGGGACCTCTTCAGCCAAGCCCTACAGCATGCCCTGCAGACCTCTGGGTAGCCCAGCCTTCAGAACCAGTGGCAGCCTCAGCTGCGGCAGCTGTGTGACGTGGGCATTCAACATGATGAGCTGAGACTGCCGGCCCTTCAGGCCACTGGCGGGGGCATCCAAACAGCTCCGGACCTCATCTTTGCCGGAGGAGCCCCATGAACTTCCTGTTCCTCCTGAACCCCCAACAAATTGCCAAGGTAGCTGCCCGTGGGAGACACTCCTAGAGTTGTCCCATCTCCCTTTTCCCCAAATACACCTGATGATCGACCTTCAAAAACAAACAAAAAAAGACAATAAAAGAAATCTCGACTCTGTGTCCACTTTACTACAGAGAGCATGCAGTTGGGACAGCACGGTAGACTTAGAGAAAAGGCCTGCTTACTGGGGTGGTGGACAGTTACATTTTGAAATTCACAGAACAAGAAGCTCAACCTTACTCTGACCCTGGCCAGGTAGCTCAGTTTGTTAGAGCATCATCCCCATACACCAAGGCTGTAGGTTCCATCCCCCATCACAGCACACACAAGAATCAACCGATGAATGTGTAAGTAAGTGGAACAACACATCTGTTTCCTTTCCTCTCTGTCTCTTCCTCTCACTCCAAATAAATATATATTTTTTAAAAAGCTCAAACGTACTCCTTAGAAAAAGTATGTCATCAAATAGTTAGGTTTTTTAAATATATAGACAAGCAAAAGTTGAACAGGAAGAACCAATATAGGTTCAGGTAGAATGAGCTTCATCAAATGGACAAGATTTCTAAGGCTGGCAAATCAGCGTAATTTCCTATATAAATATGTTTGCACCTCCACAAGGCACTCTACAAACCACACTGTGGGCTTGTAAATAATACTGAATTATATGGACTGATTAAAATATTTGAGTAAATTGAAAACTGCCTAAGACCACACTAAGCATTTTTACTAACAGCTGATCTTTCAAAAGTATTTATATAAAAACTATACAAGTACTCTATTTTTATCTTTCACATATTTATCAAAGTTTCAGATGAGAATAAGGATATAGATGAAATATGCAGAGTAAACCAAATCTTAGAGTAAAAACCTTAACTCAGAATCGGAGTTAGGGTTCAAACCTAGGACTGCATGGTTTTGGCTGCTTTTCTAACTATATTTTAAACAACCTTGTTACATGGAATCAAACCTCAAAACCAAGATGAAATTGAGCTGGAAACAATTTTACTCTGTTCATGACAGTGTCAAAAATCACTGATTAATTACATAAAAAGCCCCAGAATTTCTAGGTGTATACAAGCTGTACACTAACTATAATTTGGATTTTCTAATATGCAGAATTCTTCCACACGATAACCTGGCAGACACATTAAGGGTAAGACTTAGGTAACAGGTTGTCCAGGGAAGGGAACCAGGGATCACAGGAGGTTAGTAAGTCACAGAAACAGTGGAGAAAATTGGAGTACTTTAGCAAAAGGAATTAAGGAAAAAAATGGGAGATATGCTAGGGGCCCTCAAATGTTTAAAGGACTATCATATTCACGTGGAAGTAGATGTTTTCCCCCCTCTCATTTGGTAGGGAAGCATAGTAGGAAATACAAATTGGAAGATTAAGTTTTGTTCACTACAAAGAATTTTATCTTAATTAGGACTATCCAGCAGTAGGATCATTTTCTTTCAAGAAAGCCGTAGACAGAATCTCATTATTTGGAGAGAGGATAGACTAGATTTCTCTCAAGATTCTTCTAACACAATCATTTAATCACTAGAATGTAGTGTATATATGGTCTATAAATTTTGTGCCTTGTGGCAGAATATAAGTTTTCTATGAAAGAAGGAAGTCCATTCTACTAGAAAAATAAAAGGATTTCTTGAATTTCATTAAAGTAAAAAAAGGGTAATCTTTTTTCATCTGTACATAAGCTGAGTTAGCTTCATTGTGTTTATAACCTAATTTTGCCCTAAAGCTGTGGAACTACCACATCCCCTGCACACTACGGATCAGTTTTTAGAACCTACCAAACAGTAAACACACTGCAATATCATCACAAGAACTATGACCAAAGCAGAACAAAACACTCCAAAGATTAATGGAGAAACATTTTTATGGTGTGTGTTTCCTGCAAGATATTTGCTATAAAACATCCAAGATTCCACTGAAGGTTTGTAAAGCTGTGTGAAATAGAAATACATTGATAGCATCTTCAGCCTCTTGATAAAAGAAGGGCAACCTAAATGTAATTATTTCAAAAGTCTCTAGGGACCAGAGAGATATGTCTCAAAGGGCACATTATCTAAAATAAAGTCTGACATACGTTGGGGAAAGCAATAGTGACTCCTTTTACTATTTCAGTAATAGTAAGTTGTTCTGTTTTTGTCTCTGCATCTGTGTCTTGATGTCTCTCTTCCTTTACATGTTTGTTTCTTTTTTAAACTAACCATAAAACTATAAAAATAGAGACAGGGAAAGGAGGGAAGGAGGAAGACAGCAATCAGGAAATTAAGCAATGCTTAATCTCATATTTCATATTATAATAGCTGCTACCTTGGGGGAGATCCCATTTTGTTATACTAGACTCATTCATATATTAAAGAGGTTATATATAGACATGCATAAATTTTAATAACAATTATTATATATATTTTATTTTCTTACCTCTATTCAATATAAACATATTCACCATGATTTTCCACATGAAGCTAAATATGGCATAATACATCATTTAAGTATGATTCAAAACCAAGAAAATTATTGGTAATTTAGAAATTCTGTGAATTTACACTTTTTTCACTTGTAAATATTTACTATGCTAAATATATTTACTTTGTTTTGTGAAGGTGATAATTACATTTGATGGAAAAATAGCCATTTTCATAACACTTTATTCTATAATTGTATAAGAATAGTAATTTCTGAGGTTGAAATGTATTTTCACGGATGTGCACTATTCCTTCAAAATGGCATGACCCACAAAATGTTTCTCTTTATGATTCACACTTTGTCCCGTGCAGTACATGATTGGATAATCTGTTACTTCAACTTCTGTCTGCCATATTATAGAAAATTTCTTGAGCTTTAAACATTCATAGAGCTTGTTTTCCAGAACTGGGGAATGACATCACTAATCAGCAGGTAAGGCTGGAATTTTTCTTGACATCTTCCTCTCCCTCACCACATTTAAAACATTCATAGTGAACAAATACTGATGCTATCTATTAAAAATGCTTTAAATCCCATTTCATTCACATAGGACTACTCAGCCCCCAACCTGAACATTTCTCACTGAGATTATAAACCTATTATTCAAACTGATTTTCTTGCTTCCAGCTAGTTCCTGTTCCATCAAATTCCATACAAATCCATAGAACTGTCAGAGTGATTCTCTTTAAAAAGAAAATCCTTGTTTACAAGTCCTCCTGTAGAGTTCTATAAACTTCTGGATAAACTTTAAACCTCTTAACAGGAGATCAAATGTCTTTCATAATCCCATTTATGTGTACTTCTTCAATCTCTTATCAGTCTGCCATGTGGATCTTACTTGCTCAACATATAAAACTAGCATTAGTTTTACCCCTCTTTGACTTGGACAATGATTGTCTTTTTGGAGCGTCATACCATTCTGTCAAACTTCTCATACCTTGAATAAGGAGAGAGTAAGAAGATTGTGGAGAATTAGGTCTTGTTCAGAAGCTTCAGATTGGATATGGAAAGACAGAATGGTAATAAGCTATAGTGGAAGAGTCACTGGGGCTAATCTGTGCAACCTCATCTTATCCCACTCTCAAGCCCCTTACCTGTAGATCAGGTTGTCAGCTGGGGTGGTTTTGCCTCCTCGGGGAAAATGCAGTCATAATTGAGGCATAGAGTCATGTTTTTTTTTTTGGTCACAATTTATGTTTGAGGGTGCCACAGGCATATATACCAAATAGACTTCAGGGATGCTGCTAAATGTCCTGTAATGAATAGGACAGGACAACCTCCCTGACCTCAACAAAGATTATCCAGCGCAGGTTGTTAACAGTGCCAAGTTAGAGAGCCCCTGCTACAGATCTGAAGCATCAAAAATAACTATATTTTAATTCCTAGAACATGGCACACTTTCTCTTTTTCTCAGTTATTTGAAAATCCTTCCATGTGTGGCTAAAACCCTCTCTCTCTCTCTCATCCACCCCAAAGTGGTTTGCACAGCTACATAGTACTTATTCTGATTACCTTGGGTTAAATATTGCTCTCTTTAGAAAGTCTGTTCCGACCATCCCCTGCCTGTACTAAGTGCTTTAAGAATGTGTACCAATGGCAATCTCTTCCTCCTACAGGTACACATTTGTTATAAATATTCTTTTAATTGTACATGCCTGTTTAAGTATCTATTTTCATAATGCAAGAGTAAGCTTCCTAAGGGCAGAGACCAAGCCTGTAATGTTTACTATCTCCTATGCTCAGAGTATTGCCCGTCTCCCAGTAGGAATGTGATATGCATTTGTAGCAAGGGAGGGAGGGAGGAAAAATTAGATAAAGTATCTAATCTTATCAGTTATTAATAAAAATTATCTATTTAAAGGATTTTCTCTGCTTAAGAATTATGGTTTATAAAAGCTGTGAGAAAATTGAAAATTAATATCTTAAATCTCATTTTCTGCAGTTACATTATACAATGCAAGTTATTACTCTATCCAAAATATATGTAATAACTGGAATTTTTGAAAAACATGTGAGGATGTTATTGGTTCATTGCATTCTGTAGTCCTTTCATGGAAAGTTCCACAGAGGGATGTTGTGAAGATGGTAGATGTAGGGGCGTATTATAAATACCAAGCATATAGAATAGTTTGTGAGAATTCTGGTCACCACTCTAATACTAGTTTATCTTGTATCTTAAAGTCACCTCAACAAATACTTCTCACTAGAATGCAGGATCAAGGTCAAATTTAGAGCCTTGAATAAGCTTATCAGCATGAATTTAATAAGTTTACATATAACAAATACTTTCTTTACTTCATAAGTGATCAAAAATGTTGGATTTGGTCCTTTCCTTGATAATGGATCTAAATCTCCATATTCCAGGACATTCCAATTCTCCTAGTAAATATGTACCTTAAAAATAATACCAAACTGAGCACTGGAAAGGTCTTTTAACTTGACTAAAGATAATACATGTGTTTTTCAGATAAAGAAACAAAATAAGAGAACTTGTTATTATCACTAATAAGACTCGTTACCGTTATGTTACTTGTGCCACCACTATATGCCTAGTGTTAAAAAGAAGATGAAACCATTGTCCTTTGTGAGATATGTATATATATATATTTAATTTTTATGAAATACAATCATAGAAATCAAATTATCATGTTTGCCTGCTCTTTCTGCACTGGAAGTTCGGCATATTTATTAGCTACAACACAGCATTTCAAGCCGGCATTTGGATCATTTCAATAACTAATGTTTGTTTTATCAACAATGGTTTAATTTGACATGCTGCATAATGCATGTGCAATAACAGTGCCATGTTTGATGGATAAATGCCTAGGAAAAAAATTCAAATTGGCTAATAAATAAAATTGAATTTCGAGAACCCATTTATTTTAAGGAAAGTTGTCATGGGTTATTAACTGTACTAAATAATGGCTTGTTTATGTTTGTGCATAAATAATTTGAAACAAATCGGGTGACATAGTTAGAAACTATCATACTTTACTAACTGCTAAATACTAAAGAAAGCTAGCTTCCTCAGCTCCTTACCACCAGACCTGGTATTTTTCAAAAACAATTTATATTTGTGAACAAGAATATGACCATAATTCAACTGAATTTCTATATGTTTAATATAAATCTACATATTCAAAATTTTAATCAGTAGGGAATTAAACTAAAATTTTGACTCTAGATTAATGGTTCTTTGATCTGTCTATATATAATCAACTAGGACATTTTTTTTTTTAATGCAAGTGCTCTGTTTCTTATTCCTAGAGGTTCTGAGTCCAATTGCCTGAAATGATTTTTGCTTTTTAAAAAAATTAGTTGATTTGTTTTATATGGTGGTGTTATTTTTTTAAACCCCTAAGCAATTATAAATAGAAAGCCGGGATTGAGAATTCCTGCTCTAATATCACAAATGCACATTTAATTTATTGGTCTCACTTGGACAGTGATATCAAATTGTGTAATACTAGTAACTGCTCCATTTAACAAACAGTTTTCTGAGCATGCCTTTTGAACATGTAATTCTAGATGCTAAGGGGTTTACCAAGATAGCCTTTCTTCTCACAGAATTTATATGTGGGAACACAAGTGACAATATCGAAAAGTAGAGTAAGATAATTGTCACCAGAAAAGTACCAACAAATGCTATGCAAGATTATTTATAGAGGTGGGCAAGGACCGAAACAGGCTTTCTGGAGTAGGTGGGATTTAATCAGACTTGTCAATAGGTGTGGATGCACACTTGAACCATTTTAGTGCCTCCATACCTCGTAATCTCACAGTAATCTGCTTAAGTAAAAAAACCAAATGTTTTTAATTTATTAATTGAAAATAATAATTCTGTATGTTTTTACCTTGTGTTGTACTGTGGAAACTGGTTTACATATGCCATCATAATTTGAGCCTCATAATATAGGGAATATTCTATTTAGTGACCCAATTTTTGGATGAGAAACCAGATGCTCACAATGTAAATGATTTAACCAATTTACAAAACTAGCAAGTGGCAGAGTTGGGACTAAGATCAATCCTCCTGGGTCCTAAATAGTTCAGACCATTTTTTATCACCCCAATTTGAAGCTAAGAAGTTGCTGAGAATGGGCTAGACTCCAGGTTTCTAAACACCAAATTACTCTCTTAGGATATGCTATACTGTATAAATACTTAAAATACCATATTTTCCATATATAAATGTACATAAATTATATCTATACGTCTCTCTCTCTATATATAAAGTATAGTTGATGTCTCTTACAAATTAACTTTTCAAAAGGGAATTAGATATTGATATTCTATTTTTTTGTTTTTTTTGGAAACACGATACTAATTCATGGTCTCACTACTTTTGCTCAAATAGAACTTTCTTCTTTCTCTGTATGCACTTTGCAGTCATACTTAATTCCTGGAACTTGGGAAATCTCCAAAGCTGAGCAAGGTTAGAAGCTATAAAAATTCAGGGATTTTTCTTAATTTCTACCTTCCGATAGTTCAGTTCAGTTGAACAAGTAGAAACATCTTGCTTCATCAGGAACCATTTGTCCATGTTCTGAACTCTTCACTCATGGTTTCTATGATTTATTGTCAGCATTGTTTTTTCTGGGTGCCCAGGACCACCTTCTGGGTTGACAATTTTGTAGAAGGACTCACAGGACTCAGAAAAACTATGAAACTTGCAGTTACAGGTTATTACTATTAAACAGTAGAGCTTAAAATCAGTAGAGGCAAAAGGCACCTAGAGGGGGATCTGGAGGTTCCAGCTGTGCTCTCACACTGGAGGTTCAGGAACCATGCTAATTCCCTAAGCAAGAACCTGTTAAGACATTCATGACGTATTGCCAGCCAGGGAAGCTCCCCTGAGCCTTGAGTCCAGGATTCTTATTGGAGTCGGTCATGTAGGAATGGATCACGCATGTGATGGACCTTAGCTACTCAGTCTCCAGCTGCCATCCAACTCCTGAAGTCTAACCAGTACAGTATAACCCAAGGTAAAAAAACAAAAACCCCAAAAAAAGGACAAACATTTACCATAAATTACATTGTTCTCATAAGCTACAAGGCATGGCCCCAAACCCCAGGTGTACAAAGCCACTCTTATCAGCCAGAATGTTCCAAGGACTTAGAGGTTTTCTCCCAGAGTCTACCATGGACCCATCCTTTAATGAAATTTGCAAGATTTCAACATTCCAAGCCTGCCAAATTAACCCTTTATTGCATAGTATCTAAGGAGTTTTACTTGCATTTTGTCACCAATGGAGAGACTCTCCATTAAAGCTTATTTTCATTTAAAACTTACTTTTATTATTTTAGTTAATTTTATAATCTAGACAAAGACCTCTGCCTGAACCTTTGTAAGGTTTATATATTTAGGTTTTGTGTTTTTCTATGGGTCGGTTTTATTTCTGTTATTGTTACAATGTTATTAAAACAGAGTCCAGTATATCTCATATCTTTATTCTTCCTTTATTTTTCGTGTACTAATTAATAGACATTGCCAATGGAAGATAGCTACTACATGGCCAGTCAAGGAAGCTAGAGAGCTTCTTTTGTTTATTCAGCCCTTTTATTTCAAGACATTGACTATGAACTTGGCGTATGAGTAAAGACAGATCTACAGGCCAATTAACTTCCAAAAAGTATGGCAAAATGAGCCTCAAAGGTAACTTTCAAAACTTACTGGATGATTTTACCTTGTCTCCATTCATAATTAAGAGTCAAAACCCAGAGATCAGCAAGATAAGTTATTTCATTTACTATCTGTTTGAACTTGGGTATGATACTAACTTTTGAAACAAAAGCAAGAGTAGTATCTATATCACAGAATTTTTTTTTGAGAATTCAGTGAGACAAAAAATGTAAAAGAACTACTCTATTCTTGGCACATTTTAAATGCTCAATAGATAGCAATTGCCATTATTTGTACTATTACTAATTATTATAATAAAGCTTAAATGTTTATAGGGATTTTCACAAACACTGTTTTATTAAGTAAAGTATTGTGACACATTTACACACAAAAAATTAAAACTGGAAAAGTCAGGGCATAAGAACTTGGATAGATTTATATAAAAAAAATTACCTCATCTCTTTTTACCCTGTAAAATATACATAGCTGTTAATAGTTTTGACAGCGTTTAGTATCTGACTCTTCATACTTACCTGATGAGTCTTATGACATAGTGCTCCAATGGGAATAAAATAGGTGTTTTGCTTTCTCAATCGTATGTTGTTTTAAAATAAGAGAGCCTTCCTCCTTACATATTATGCCCTGGCACCCACATTATATTATATTTAAATTGACCGGCCATAATAAGAAGTAAAGGTTGGATGTTTTCATTAGATGTAAATACATCTCTTCCAATGTAAATACGGTTCTCAATGCTTTGGCATAAAATAGCATGAATTTGTTTATATTCTTACTTTTACTGTGGGGCTATATTAGTTGAATATAATAATAGGAAAACCTATAAGAAGAACTGATGCATGTTCACCCCTAGGGGTAGTTCAGCATGGTGATTCCCTCAATGTCTGCTCCACTAAAGAGGAATCATTTTCAAGGGCCACTTGGAGACAAAGCATCTATGTTAAAAGGCAGTGAAAGTAAAAATCTGCCTTTAGTCCTTCAAACTAGCATGTATTCTAATGAACTGCCATGGCATGATTTCTCTTCTTGTGTGGTGAATTTAATAAGAGATATTGGTTTTATGTTTCTTCACCATTTTATTCACTTTGTTTTCCAATTTGAGAGAGCCACTAGTTGAGGTCATTCATGAGCACTGTAATATTTGGAGTATATTCTCCTCAATAGAGTAGGGATATTAATGTTATTGTCTCATTCTAGCATATTATCATTACAAAGTAATACACACCATTAGAGAGAAACTCAGTGAAGGACATTATCATTATGTATTAGCACACACCATTAGACAGGAGTTTCAACTGCAAAACCTACTGAGGAGGATAGATTCATAACATCACAGCCCTCCTGGGTAATATAACTCAAAATTTTTAAATCATTCAGCTAAGGTGGACACGCATGTGATGATTGGCACCTAACATCACTTTGAACCCTCAGTGTTTATCTACTCTGAGAGAAAACAATTCTTTTTTTTCAATTCAGATGGAAGTACTAATGAAGCTCCCAAAGAATTTTATCTTACTTCAACTGAGGCGAAACTCATACAAAGTAAATAATAATAAAAATAATTATCAGTGGTACTTAATTTAAGACTTGCAAATACGAGACATTTTCAGTTAAGGAAATTGAACATTGAAATACTTCCATGCATAAAAGTGTAACCAGTATGTAGGGGGCCTTTGAAATGATGCTGAGACTGACTGAACTTATCTGACTGAAGCAAAAGAACGCATAACTCCATGTTTTATTTTAAAATCTTAACAAAGTGTAATGTCAGAGAGATGTTTCTTTGTCCCAACAAATGTCAAGGTTATTTGTATATGATATGACTAAATGTCATTTCTCCATAAGGATTCCTTTAAGATGTTGTTGATTCTCATGAAACATTAATGTATGCTATGGATATTTGCCTGTGAAAAGGAAGAGAAACAAATTTTGCACTTCTCAAATAAAAATTAATCTTGAATGAGTTCAGCTTGCATCATTTGCATTTTCTATGGATAATGAAAACCCATTTGTAAATAAAAGGTTTATTGTAAAGCAAAAAAAGCATATTTACAGATGTAACTCTTATCTAAGCCACGGTCTTGGGAGCTATGTTTACATGACTATTTTTCAGCTTCTAATTCAGTACAGGAATATAAAAGTGAGAGTAAAGATGATAAAATGTATCACTTATCTAATACTAATTTTTATTTGTTTAATACTTACCTATTTTAAATGACAGCAATCAGTGGATACAAAGTTATAAAATGAAATACATTAATTTTATAGGTACATATTTATATAAATATTTGTATACCTATGACCAATGGCAAAATTTATAGCTTTTTAATTAGCTTAAAAATACCAAAACTTAGAGATCAGTTCTAATTCTATTTTATATATAAAGGATAACTAAATACTGATCCCAGGTATTTACTAACAATAAAAATAAAACAGTCAATCTCTACCTTAACTATTGGCGTAGCACATATGTGCTACAGAAGCAAATGCTAAATCTAAATGTTTTCATTGTTGTTTTTAATCTTAGATATATACAGAAAAATCCCTATCATTGGAAACATGGTGTAGGAATGAGAATGATAAAATCATCTGTGTTTTCAGGTGAATTTGTTGTAACTTATAGCTCCTGAGTGGTTTCTGGTGAGAAAGGAAGATGCCTGAAAGTACACATGTGCCAGGAAGGAGTCTACCACTGTCCTCCACCCCCACAAACACACACACATGTCCTTTTTAGTTTATCCTTTGTTAGGAAAAAATATATATACATATATAATTAAATATATAAATATTTATATACTATATATTTTATTTAATATATATTTAATTATATATTAAAACATACACAATATGTTCTATTATAATATATTAAACATATATTATATTATATTTTGTTATATTATATATTATGTAATATTATATATTATATAATTAAATATATTTAATGTGTATTTGAATGTTAATATTTATATTCAATATATATTCAATATAAATATAATTTGATATATTAAGTATATAAATATTTTTATATAGGCTGATCCTTTTTATTTAACTTAGCATGTGTTTATATATGTTAGAGATTTTATAACATGCCATTTGATTAGTTATACTGCCTTGTTCACTTACTCTATGTAAATAAGCACTGCTATGTGTATGTATGTATGTGTATACTTCTCTTCGCAGATATAAGCTCCTTACATTCTGATGAGACCTCACGAAACTGAGTGTTCAGTGCCCCATTGCATTGCCCAGGTGGTCCCAAGTAACTATAGACGGTTTTTTATCCTATGATATATTTTTTTAAGCACAAGCTGATGGTTAAGAACTAATGGGTAGAATTGCCTGAACTCACATTGTAACCTCACCACCTACTAAATATGAAACTTTGGACAAATTATTAACTTCTCTGAGATCCTTCATCTGCAGACTGAAAATAATAATAGTAGCCACTTTGTAGGAGTTGCTGCGAGGTTTAAATGAGTTAATATTTATAAAGCATTTAAAACAATAGTGCCTGAAAAAAATAGGTGCTATATAATTATTCCTTACTGTCACCAGTTTTATTCAAAGGGATTTTAAAAGAAAGTGATTATAAATCTACCTTTTGAAATTGTTTTTTAATGTCAGAAAGTATATAAAGCAATCACTCCACAGTTTGGCAGTAATGTGTACTAAAGTGCCAAACAAAAATGTTTATTATGCTGACATGCCTGCCTAGTGATTAATCATACAAATACACCAGTTGACACCGTCGACTGTGTATTCCACACATGCTTCCTTGTTTCTGTTTTAATTCCTTTCTCATTTCTTCATTATTCCATTCATTCGGCTCCTCAAAAGGAGTTAACATCACCCTCCTTAAGAGCCTCCACTAAACCATTCTCTTTATTCTCTGAACTTGCGTCCTTCTCCGTAGAGAAAAGAGAGATCCTGAAGTGAGATCTATCAACAGTCCTATCCCCATCACTCATCACATTATCCACACATATTCAATAACTCAAGGAACTGATAGGTTGGCCAGGAAGAGTCTTTATTATCTGGCTCAAATCTATCTTTTCAGCTTTATTTCCCATCATGTCTCCTTAATGTCATCTGGACCTCCAACAATTGACCACTACAGTTCCCAAAATGAGTCATTCTCTTTCAAACGTCGGAGAACTTAATGCACTTTGTTCCTTTGCCTAGAATCTCTTTTTATCTTGTCCACCTGTCAAGCTTCTATGTATACTGCATGACCTAGCTTACGATATGGTTTCTATTCCCAAAATACAGTGCTGAGAGGCTACATATATTCCAGGCACCTGTCAGTAAAGAAAATCCTACCCCTGAAACTCAGTCAGGTGCTGAGTGAGCCCTGATACCCTCCGACAAGCTTCTGTGATGCCAAGAGTCTGCCCTCAATTCGGCCGCATTACTGTCGTGCTTCACAAATACCTGAAATCTCACCCTCTCCCTTAGTCCTGTGGTGCTGCTCACTCCACCGAAAAATCAGTGACGCGTGAACCTGTATATTGTCTGAAATCCTTCAGGCACAAAATAGTCATAGCCTTTTCTACCATGATCCTCTACACTTGAAACAATAATAAAAATTCGGGCTTAAATACTTTTTCAACATGTTCATTGATTAGAACACTTTTATACTCCCATTTGAGCATATCAAGGGATTCAAATTGCTGAAGAAACACTGCAGAGACAACTTACTCAAAGTAAGTAAGAAGAGCTAGTTCACCAATGTGCCCAATTTTAATTTTGTCTGCTACAGCGTTGGTGCACTAGATGAGTTTTGAGGTTTAATGAGTCTCATTGGTTCTAATTAGAGTAACCTTGGTGGAAATAGATATTATTACTCTGCAAATTATGACTAAATTGCTGGTAAATAATTTGCATTCTGTTATATGGTTTATGTCCTAGTACAGACAGAAACATTTAGGTCCAAGTCCTTAAGTATTTGTTAATGTACGCCGGCAATTTTGGCATCACATAAGAATTCACAGCTGCCTGACACATTTTGTCCAATCTACACTCTAGAGTGCCGTATTTTGCCGTGTATAATGCACACCCACGTTTTTATGTGCATTATGCACAGGATTATTATACCCATGGTATGTAATCATACTCATGTAAAATGTGCATCCTTATTTTTCCCTCAAAAATTTGAACAAAAAAAAGTGTGCATTATACAGGACAAAATATGTATCTTTGTACGTAATTATTTATGACATGCTCTGTAACCTCACACAGGCAAGATTATGTTTGTACCTCCGGAATATAGGTTATTTTGAAATCTGTATTATTTAAAGCACTAGTTACCATTTGACTTGAGAACTTATTAGGTGCCGAATGTTTCATATGTATTCTTGATTTAATTATCCCAGTCCTGAAAAATAGGCATCATTATCTCCATTTTACTAAAGGGGATAGTGAAGCAAAGGGCAGTTAAGAAAACTTTCCAGGTTATGCAGTAGGGCTGGATGGCACTGAAATTCTTGCCCTTTTGTGATGGGGCCTCTCACTTCTTATTTTCTAATGAGTACACTTAAACGGTTTATTATCATACACCTTATTAGTCAATTATCTACGGAGCACCTACACACTCAGGACTCTTAATGGGCTGGTGATTTTGTAATAAATCAGAAGACATATGGTTTCTACATTAAAGAGTGATCGCTTTCTCACCTGAGGAAGACTATGGATGTAATTTTACAAGAAAGAGTTGCAAATTTGTTCATTTCAACCAGTACATGAAACTATAAGTTTTGATTGTGCATGATATAAATTATAATAAGTGATTTAAGGTATAAAAATGTCTATATTTAACATTCATTTATTAATTTAGTCTTGGGCTAAGAACAGAACCTAGCAGACAGTGCTTGTTTCTTCAGTGTGCTCCCTCTAGGTCTGTCACATGTGCTAGAACCTAGCTGGTGGCACTAAGGCAAGTGGCAACCTTCACAGTATCTTTGGGGACAGGTTTTCTGCCTTCTATCTTGACTCATACAGTTGGAAATTTCCCAACCACTGAAAGGACATTAAAAAGTTCTAACTACTGAAGAAACATCAAAAATGTCCATAAGAATACTTTTATAGAAAACTATAGTGTCTGGAAAATATATTTAAAAAAATACTTGTTCTAGAGTCAACCACCAAGTTAAATAAAGAGCAAATAGTATAAAGTGGAATATTTTTCAAGTTTGCCAATGCAATGCTAGGTAATTCCTAATGCTATATATTCTAATCAGAAATTTATATTTATTTTCTCTCATCATAATCTATTTAATGAAGTCACCGTAATCCATCTCCTTGCCAAAGTACATAACTTCATCTATTAATTTTGGATATCCTAATTTGTCCATGATAGCAAAGCAACTGGTTGTAAAGCACTAATGTTAATTAAACTCCCCATTATATAATGGAATTTGGTATTTATTAAAAGATACAAAAAATTTGTTAAACCAGCTTGTGTGTAGGAACCACTGCTTTCATTATCTTATACTTATTTTTTCTACTGCCTCCCTTTTTTGAAATCTGTACTGTAACATGTACATCTAAAATATACAAAATGCACACATTTGGTAATTTGTTAAGGTATTATGTGAGGCTCTATTCTAAGCATCCAAGTTATTGCATGAAATATAGCTAGAACTCCCTATTCTCATGGAGCATACATTGAGTGTAGGAAACAGGAAATAAACACTAATTAAGAAAAACGCATTGAGTCATATGGCATTAAGTGCAATGAAGAAAAAAAATACGTGTAAATAAAGTACATAAAAGGCAGTGAGACAGAGAAGACATTTTCAATAAGGTGGTTAAGGAAGGTCTCAGTGATGAAGTAACATTTGAGCAAAAGATGAAGGGGTTAAGGGAGGGAGTTGTGTGGATAGATGTACGAGGAAGAGACATTCCTGGCAGAACAAAGGCTCTGAGACTTCAATATGCTTGACATGTGTGAAAAGCAGCAAGTAATTCTTTTTTTTTTTAATTGGAAAAGAATGAATAAGGGAGATATTAGCAGGGACTGTGCTACTGTGGAAAAGAAGGGGATCAGATAATGCAGGACTTTGTAAAGCAGTATAAACCCTTTGATTCAGGAGTATCCAACATTTTGGCATCTCTGGGCCACAATGGAAGAAGGAGAGTTGTCTTGGGCCACACATTTAAATATACAGACACTAATGAAAACAAAAAAAAATCTCGTAATGTTTTAAGTAAATTTATAATTTTGCGTTGGGCTGCATTCATAGCCATCCCGGGTCTCATGCCGCCCTCCGGCCATCGGTTGAACATCACTGTGTACTCAGAGTGACATGGGGAGCCATCAGAGGGCTTTGAGCACAGAAAAAATATGATTCTTTGGAAGGATCCATTAACTTTTAATAATTTGCAAAGACTGAGGGGGAAGGATAAAGGTCAAGGCAACTGACCCAGTAAAATGATCCAGGGGAAAGTTAGATTATTGCAATAGTTCCATGTAGGCAATGAGGTGTACTTCAAATCAGCATGTGTTTTCAGATACAGCAAGCATAGCTCAGGGAATAAAAGAAAGGTTTTAAGAATGGGATAATTTCAAGGTTTCTGTTCTGAGCAACTAAAATGAGAGGGGCCTCCATTTATTGAACGCTATCCTAAGAGTGTTTTTGAAGGAGAAGTCAGGAGTTAGTATTACATGTTTTATATTGTGTATCCCCACTAGATGTACAACTGAAGATGTGAGCAAAACTTTGGATATAAAAATCCGGAGTTCTGGGGAGAGATCTGAGCTAGAGATATAAGTGGTGCCTCTCTAGTATAAAGAGGAAATGTTGAACCTAAGCCTGGGTGAGACAACCTGAAGAGTGAGGAGAGATAGCAAAGCAAAGTCTGGGAGATGAGTTCCAGGTTAGAAAAATGGTGGGATGAACAAAGAGAGAGGAAAAAAAAGAAAGAAAGAAACAAAGCAAAACAAAACCAATGTAGCCAGGGGAAAGAGGAAAGTGTTTTATAGAGGAAGTGATCAAACAAGTCTAATGCTTTTTTTAGATCAAACAGCAAAAATACACAGCATGTATAGTTTAAATAATAAAAATAAAATCAACACATCTACCCATCAAGAAGCTTAGGGAATAGTGCATTCTCTTTACCTTCATTTCAACTCTTCAGGGGCAATATGTTTCTATTTCAAAGAGTGAAAGGTCTCAAATAACTTCCAGGGATAGTTCACGCATTTCCTGAAATGTACCCATTTTATCAGTGTGGAAGTGTTCTCTTTTTTCAACTTTAAAAATACACAAGTAAGCACAATTTGGTTGTTTCTTTCTTCATCATTAGTTTACAGTCCTCTTTTCAATTAACTGACTCACTTATAGGGTTTATTTGGAGCCTCATTACCCCATAACCTAACCCTCAGCATTTAAGTGTCAATCACTGAAGGATGAAATCATCATTGGAGCTTTGTAGTTCACCTCAAAGAGCAAATCTAAGTGGATTGTGTCTAACAGTTCCAGAGAGAGCAAGAGTGTCCCACATATTCATGATGTAAGGGTTAAGGATAACTGCTTAGCCATGTCCCCAGATAGGCATATTATTCATGTATAAAAGCAACTGGCTTCAGTATGCAGATGACAGCTTCTAAGGAATTTCTCACACCAACTATCATATCCCAGCAGTTCACATTTATAAGAAGATGAAACAAGTCTCTAATCCCTTAAACTGCTAATACATAGCTAAGAATCCTTCAGCATAACTAATAAAATTTACATTTTCTAAGCTTCAATTTCCTTGAAGGATTATTTTATTTGATTTTTCAAAACTTGATAAGAAAAAAAATTTAGGTACAAACACTGAATGACTGTATTTGGAAGGGAAGTGAACTGTAATAGGAATTCAGTATATAAATGGAGCACATCTCAGGGGATGCTCACTTGTTTGCCTGTATTAATTATTTCTGCAGTGGGGTTGTAGCACATGGTGTCTCTGAGCATGAAATTAGTTCTTGTGTGGTTTAAGGGATATTTTGTCTCTGTTTAATATTCTTTTCCGATGTGTGTGAATTTTGGCTATAATCCTAAAACTAAGTCTAGAAACATAAATAGACACCATAAAGTGGCAGGAATGATTGATGACTATAAATTAGTTACTTTGAATATATTATGACAGTGGTTGTTTTAAGTCCTTTGGGACACAAAATTTAAAAGTGTACTACACATTGTGTGAGTTAGTGTAAGTTAGAAGAAACAAAGCTTTTGGTTTTAGCACTCAACCTGAAATAATTCCCAAACCTTAAATGAGTCCAAGTAGAATAAATGTACCTCTCTTCTTTGATATATAATCCTTTTATTCACTAGGGATATCTTTTGTGCTTTTTCAGTTCCCAGTTAGTCCTTGTCAATTATTAAGATGAAAACATTCATTTTTTTTCCCAATTCAATTTTCAAGAAAAAAAGCAGATCTTACCAACCATGTTATTTCATGCCTCTTTGAAAAGAAAACATTTTTTGCTTGATCTAAAAGTTATTCCACTCTGGCTGGCATGGGCCAGTAGATTGAGTGCCAGCCTGTGAACCAAAAGGTCCCCGGTTCGGTTTCCAGTCAGTGCCCATGCCTGTGTTGCAGGCAAGGTCTCCAATAATGGTTGCACAAGAGACAACCACACATTGAAGTTTCTCTCCCTCTCTTTGTCCCTCCCTTCCCCTCTCTCTAAAAATAAATAAAATCTTTAAGAATAAATAAAGTTATCCTATCTTGTCTAAGATTTTTTAAATATTTAAGCAAATGTGAAATTCTAGTTAAATGTGATTATTTCTAGAAATACCTAATATTTGTGTTTTCTAAAAATAGTTTTCCTTTTAGTTTTCTAATTTGTAATTTACAGGATCCCTTTACAAATAAAAAAAAAAACAGTGCAATATCTTTTTCAGGAGTTTTTGACATATAGTTGATAACAATTCAATATAATGTGTTTCAGTAGAAGAAGGCTTTATTCTAGAACTTACACAAATTTGACACAATGTAGAGTGCCTTTTACAGAACTGGTGATGTCCTTGTGTTGAGTATACATCTCTCCTCTGAAAACCTCTGGAAGCCAACATTACACTTTTGGAAAAGATCTAGAACTATGAGAAACTAACTAGTTCCCAGTAAATAACATGTCTGATTGTGACCCATAGCATAGATGATTACAAAAAGTCACCTAGATGGAATAAAGAGTGAGGAAAAGCCTACCCGAAAGCCATATATTGTTCTTCTCCAGAGCCACTGAATATAGTAACAATTTCTTTTATTATGCACAGCTGATTTTCTTTTCAGTCTTTGGTAGTGATTAGATAATATGATTAGATAGATCTTCTCAGAATAAATATAATACCAAAGGACTTGAACAATAATCTAATTAAAAATAGAATGTTTGTAACTATGCAAATATACCTTCAAGACAAATATCCAGTGTTCTCTTCCAAGCAGATTACTGGCCTTACCTGAAAATTCTGCAAGTTGGCATTGCCATGAGACTTAATGTGTCTCACCATCTTTTTGTGTTTCCCCAACTGTCTCTAACATTTTTTGACAGAAGCAGTTGGTATCAATGCCCTGAGCACCTGAGCAGTTGTTTCTGCTGCTGCCTCTTCCTTTAGCTGACTTCTCTTTGTATACTTCACTTCCTTTAGCACCATGGTGCAACTTTGACCCAAGCCTCCTGAGTGGTCAATGAAGAAACTGACAGAGATTAGAAAGTATGAAGTGCTGGTTCCTTTAGGTGTAAGATAAATATCTTTTAAAAACAAATAAATATATTTTAAAAATCCAGATAATCTGAGTAAAATTACATGATTTGTGGCTAAATCTACCTCATTACTGAATTCTTAAACCATGTTTATCCTAAAACTTTATGCTAAAATTTAAATTTAGTTATCTCCTATATCAAGTGATGGAGAGGAGTGACAAATGGAAAAATTATAAATCTAGGACACATTTCCCTTAAATAGATGTCTAAATTTAATACTGAATTTAAATTAATAAACTACAATCCAGAATGAGGGAGAAAAAGAGATAGAGTATGAGCAATAAATTAGCTGGATTGTTCAGAAAAGAGTTAGTGCTTCCGCTTCTGACTTTATTATCTAATTGTTTTTTGTTTCCAGAATTACTGGGAAATAAGAGTAAACAATAAATATAATTAAGAAAAATGTATGCTATATAATATATTTCATTATTCTTGAAGCAAAAATACATCTAATTACATCAATTTCAATTCTATTTGATGGAATATTATTAATTATAAAATAAATATCTTTCATTATCCAAGTAGTGAAAAGGTAGTTTATATAACAATGCTCAGTTTAGGATAGGAACGAACCACAAATTTTAGGGAAAACAATTTTGTTACATTTTGTTAGTATTAAAATGCACAAGCCTCTGGTAAAGACTCTCTTGCTAGGACAATAGCAAGAGTTCTCATTTTCTATCTCATGAGAAGTGGGGGAGGGGGAGAGCGAGTAATCTGAGTACCAAGGGCACATGTACAGGGATTCAGTGTTTGGGGTGCATCGTGGATCCAAAGAGATGTTATCCAAGGTCTGAATGTTGATACTAGAAAAGCAGGAAATGACTTTTCAATATAAACATAAGACAAGATGATAACCCTGGATCCCTCTGATATCAGGAGGAGGTTTTTGGTTCAAAGAAAGAAAAAAAGAAAAAGAAAAAAACTCCTGTGCATGGATTTGGAGAATGGTCAGGGTGCCAGATGCCTCTTCTATTCCCTGCTGGCCACACAGCATTGGGAAAAGCCCAGTTATTGTTAAACCTGGCTTATGAGACACTTGGTGTCATGGGCTGCATATTCGTGTGCCCCCAATATCCATATGTTGAAAGCTAATGCCAATGTGATGGTATTAGGAGTTGGGGCATTTGGGAGGTGCTTAAGTCATGTGGGTAGAGCCTCATGAGTGGGATTAGTTCCATAAGAAAAGACACTCCACAGGGCCCCCTCGGCCTTTCTGCCTTGCGATGTTGCAGCTAAAAGATGGTCATGCAGGAAGTAGGTCCCTACGAGGCACTGAATCTACATACTCCATGATCTACATGCCCCAGCCTCCGAAACTGTGAGAAATAAGTATCTGTTGTTTATATGCCACTCATTTATGGTACTTTTGATACAGCAGTCCAAATGGACTAAGACAGTTTCCAAGTCACCCCACCTCCTTAGTCTACCCAGAGCTAGCAAATGAGTAATTAGTGTTAATTAGTAACACTAATTACTAGGAGATGATGAGTTATATGTCCTTCTTTCTACTTCTGTGTGTGTGTGTTTGTGTAAAGTTGTTACAGTTGAGAAATAGTAACTGTTTGCCAATCAACCAAATAGATAAAGAATTTTCACACTGTGCACTACTAAGAGGGTTCAAAGTAAAATAACAAGGGTTTGCTTATGCAAATCCCAAGTTGCACAGTTATCTTGAGATGGTTTAGCAAACTACTTAATAAAAAAATCTCTTTGTGTTCATTCATTCATTCATTCATTCATGTATTCGACACTTTTAAATTGTGCAGTTTTTGTAAGATGTTAACATACTTTCTGACCTAGAAACTGGAATCACTTGGCAGGATTAGCAAAGAACTGCAAAGTGGGATTGTGAGCTATAAACATGAATGGTCTGTAACCAACTTGCAGCCTAACATAGGAGTAGTCACTTAACTCAGTAAAATTCTATAATGCCTTTGTCTATAAATGAGACTATCCATAAGTCCTGGCCAAGCACTTGGCAAATAGGCCGTGGGAAGGAAACGATAGATTCAGTTCCTTTGTCGCTGTTAAACTGTCACGTACTGTGTTGATTTTTGTACATTAGCCTGTTCAAGTGCATATAGAAAGTGCCTTAGGTTTTACCTGTTAATTCAGTTCTCTGGTATTTGGGCTACCAGAGTATAATGAATGGTGCCTAAAGATATTTGCATCTCTATGAGGTAAGTTAGAGCAGAATCCTTAACAAATGTCATAGACCCAAGGAAATGAAATTTGGAAAATCATAGCCAATCTTCAAAATACATGAAAACTAGAGGCTGAAAGAGTGTACCAAGAAGAGTCTCCCTTTCACATGAAAAGCATTGTTATCTACAGGATTTAGATTATACAGAGAATATGTTAATTTATATAGTACACAAACTAGAAATAGTATCACAAGAATAGATTTTTCATGTAATAAATCTCAAAAAATACATGTGATATGCACTAAAAATGTACCCTATAAAGCCATATACATGTGGATATTGAATTTCTTATAGATAAAAAATGACTGACACATTTGAATGACCCATCTTTTCATTTATTATGCTAAATTGCTATAAGAGTCATTGCTGTCATGATAACAATACCATGAAAAATGTGTTAATCAAATCTCTAGTTGAATAGGTTGTGGGAAATACATTTTTTATTCAGCTTGTTGAAAGAACAAAGAAAAATGCATTATAGCATTGTACCTTTCAGGTGAACATTACTTGCTTAGCCCACAGGGCATGATGTCACAACATTTACAGGATTCTTGTAATTTAAATTAAACCCACACTTTCAAAGGTACAAACTGCAGTGAAGATATATCTTGAAACTAATAAGAACAAAATATTTAAAATGTGTCATACCAGTTACAGTTTTTAATAGTATTGTGTCAAAATGTAAAAAAAAAAAAAAAAAGGAAACAGCAACAACAAAAGAAAACCCGATGATTTATTTAGAACAGGTTATAAGATGCATAGCAATAAAAATAAACATTGCCTTATTGGTTTATTTATCACCCTGCCTCTGTACATGAAATCAGGCACCCAAGTACTTCAGAAGCTTTACTTGCTAGCTTCAGAATATCCTCAGATGGTGATATTTTTATGAATAAATTATGATCTAGGGTCAAAAGAATTGCTTTTGTTTTGGGATAAAATGTAGAAATGAAATTAAATAGCCACTTCCTCCCCATTCACAAAAAGAAAAAGATGATGACAAATTTAAAGAAGAAAGAGAAAGAAGATGAGGAAGATTAAATGCTCTTAAAATTTTGAAGGACCTCATGTAGGAACCACTAAGCAAACAAGCTAACCATGACATGGGAATGTGGTCTTATTGGATTGACCGCACTGCAGGTGAGCTTTTTCCAGGGCCTTCTCACTTGCCCCTGAATGATGTTCATAGAATAAACAGTCTAGGCCAGTCATGCTCTAACTGCTTTATATGGATTAATCTGTACAACTTTATGAGTTGTATACAATTATTATCCCCAGTTTGCAAATGAGGAATGAGGCAGAAAATGGTTAAGCAATTTGACCAAAGACAACAGCTAATAAGTGGCAGAGTTGGAATTTGTACTTTTCATGTCCACGGCCCCCACCTCTATTTTCTATGCTACACCGATATCCAATAAGCATTAATAAGTGTTAACACTTATCACTGGATGCCTACAAGTATATCTATTTGTGCAGAGTACTGGTCTCACACAATTATTTTAAAATGAGATTCATTCATTAAAGAGATAATGTTATGGAAAGAATGCTGTATAATAAAATATTATAGAGTGGCTTCAACAACATAAATTTATTTTCTCACAGTTACTGAAGCTAGGAGTCTAAGATCAACATGTTGGCATGTTTGAGTTCTGCGGAGGTCTCTCTCCTTGGCTTGCAGACAGCCTTCTTGCTGTGTCCTCATGTGGATTTTTCTCCAGTGCACACTCATCCCTGGTGTTTCTGTGTGTCTAAAGCTCCTCTTCCTATAAGAACACCAGCCAGATTGGATTTGAGCCCATTCAACTGGCCTCATTTAAACTCAATCAGTTCTTTAAAGGTCCTATCTTCAAACACTGTCACATTCTGATGCATGGGGCAGAGCGGGGTGGTAAGAGTGTTGTTATTGGAGAAACTTGGTTCTTCTTGCCAACACAGTAAAGAATTACAGATCAGCAACTCTATTAGCATGAAAGCAGAGTTTATCAGTCATGCTTCTCATGGAAGAGAATGGACCTTACTGAGGCAAGAGTGAAAGGCAAAAGCTTGAGTGGCAAAAAGCAAGGGCAGCAAGAGCAAGGTTGAGAAGAGGCTCCGGTCCTTTGTCCTGAGGACTTATATCATTGGTGGGATGAAGTTAGGGAGTTGCATAGTTGATCGGGGGCAAAGGTAGTGCTAGCTTCCTCCAGGGGGACGTGACTATCCAAACATAGGTATGTGTGGAGGTCTGTTAGCCCAAATTCTTATCTTGCTCCAGACCACATTTGGTTATCTTGTTGTAAAACAGATACATGACAGGAGGCAGTTAATTAAAGTTGAGGCAGTTACCCAAAGTTATTTATGGGCTCTTTCTGTAAGCACTCGGGACCCCCTCATAAAACAGATAGTGACCAGAGGTAGGCAATTAAGCAAAGTTGTTTTATGAGTTTTCTTTGGGCACCGTGGACCCCCTTCTCTTCCCCTTTCCAGACCTTGGGATAAATACACAGTTTCAAAGACTTTCTTCCCCAGATAGCAGAATGATATGGCATTTCAAGGGCTCCCCTCTTCCTCTGTCATGATGTTTCTTGTGATGTTGGAAACCCAGTAATCTTATTAGAGCAGGCTCAGGACTGCTGAGCGGGTGAGACATGTCTCCCTCCTCCTCCCCGCCTTGATTTGCATCTATCCTACCTAACAATTTCAACAAATAAAACACCATTCAGTTCATATCAAATGCTAAAGTTAGGGCTGTAATGGGAGTACTTATACTGGCTTTTCCACTCTGTGACTTTGGTCAAATTGTTTGCTCTCTTTTGGAGGACACCTGCTACCTAAATACTGGAGGCGCCTGGTTCCTGACTTTCTGAGTTTGCATCGTTAGCTTCTCTAATTCTGTGAACCACCCTATCATCTTCGTACATACATGTTTCTTCTTGATTTGCTTTTCCTAAGTTAGCTAGAGGGTTTGTTTTTTTTTATGATTACAAATCAAGACTTCAAAATAGAACATTAACTTTTGTTCACAGCCCTGCTGAGCCTTCAATATGTCAGTGAGCATATCTGGTCTATCTGGTTGTAAAGTGGGGGCAATATGCCTATAGGCATATTATAAGGGCTCCGGGAAGATTGAATGACATGTGAGTAAAAGAGCCAGGCAACGTGTTTGTGAAGTGCAAATTAATTAGCAAATGTTCATTTGTGTTTTTTTTCTCCTTACTCTCCAGGCCCCGTAGCTTTCATGCTTACTCTTCCATTGCCTTTGACCTTCCCACCTCTGTGTCTCGGTTTATCTCATTTACTTTTGGTCAATCATCATAAAAGCACACAATTTGACATCTGTCTTCAGTAAGACTGAGGTTTTTGAAACCTCAGATGGTAAGGAGGCATTGCCTCACAGCAAAGACAAAGACACATAATTCAACTTGGCTTCCCACATATTAAAATGTTAAGATTTAATAAAATTGTACTTTGTATCAGGCGTCCAAGTTCTCCTAGCCCTCTGACTCTGGCTAGAGACAATTCTCCAGGACAGAGCTGCAGAGGCAGAGCCCCGGGGTCAGGTCACTCGGGATCACACCCGGGTGGGAGTGTAGCAGAGAATCAGCCCGGCCTGCCAGTCTGACTGTGCTCACAACCAACAGAGACTTTACACATTATGTTTCTGTGTTGATGACTTAGAAGAGATAGGCTCAAGACTAAATTATTTAGTTATTTGAACATTGGTTATAAAATAAATAATCACGGGACACTTGTTTATAATAAAAAGCGTGATATATGATCTGATGTATTTGTATCCTTTATCCTTACTTTATCTCACTGAAAATTAGAAATACTGTATTAATCACAAAGGAGTAATGCTACAGAAATAAGGAAAATATAGAGGTACTAAATCCAGATATCAGAGAGGCAAATATATTATTTATACCACATTTAGGTGAATAATATTGGTATCTGCTTGTCATATTTAGTTCTGTAAGCCATCAGTAGAGACATTGCAATTAATGATAAGGGACAGTTTTATGGGCCCAGAGTGTTCCCCAAATTGAAGGGTACATATTCAAAAGGAGCTGACAGAACTATAGCATAGAAAGAAGACTTTTCCAGGAAGATGGCTTCCAGTGGCGCTGAGGAGTACTGCCATTGTGAGCTGTGAGTCTCTGGTCATAACTTCAGGCAGCAGTCTAAAATAGCCTGGATTCATAAATCCAGATCCAAAGACAAATGGCAGCCAAGGAAACCCAGGGAGGACGATATGAGTAAGGCTTTGGAAGCAGTCGAAGTCAGGAAGAGTGGTTGGGTGAATTTCTGATCAAAGTTTAGAACTAGTTCATAAAGCAGCTTGCAGGCGGCCATGGTAGCTCCCAGGGCACCCGAGGAGACCTCAGAGTTGTGCTGTCACTGTGTATTTACAGATTGTAGGAACAGTGGCAGAAGGAAGAAATTCAGGTTGCCTCCAGGTAGGATGACTTGAGTGCCACAGAAATCGTATATTGTGGTAGTTTTGATATCCACCAGATCCGGGGAAGAGGAACTAAGCAGGAGGAATAGAGCTCTTGGTGGTCAGGAGTGTGAGAAAGAGTGGCAGTGACTTCAAGGAAGGTGAGCCATGGTGATAACTGGGGAAGATTTGAGACTGGGTGAACTGGTATGGCCAAGACGTAGTCAAAATGCTTGTGCAATAGTGTGAAATGAATGGGAGCTCTAAGGTGCACATGGGTTTCCGCCTCTAACACCATTTTGGAACCAGAAAGGTGTTCCATGTGCTATGTTTACTATAGCTGCAGCCCCAGCACTGGTGGGAGCTCAGCGAGCTGCGAGCCTGGAGGCAGCCATCAGGAGGAAACCTCCAGCAAGAGATAAACCCTGCGGACTCAGGGACCTCAGCAGTTTCAAACTGGAGCTGAACTGAGCTGGACTCAAAGGACAGAAGGGAATTTGGATGCAGACATTCTAAGAAAATGGAACCCTTTCAAATGTTTTGTGCACTTCTATTCCTTTTATCTTTATAGAGCCCTAGAGATGAAACCTGAAAAAAATACACTTTGGGAAAGACTTGCTTATACTCTGCCAGGGCACTAGGACAGGAGTGATGGCATATGGGGGAATGGGGAAAGAGAAGAAGTAGCAAGATGAATTTTTACTTAAATGCATAATTTCAGGTCAGTTTTTCCTGTATACATGCATTTTTTTTTAATTTGAAAGATAACAGTCTGCTCTTCTATGCACACACACTGTCTAATACAGGTGTAACAACAGTAGGTTTATAGTTGTTCATATGTGAAATACAGAGTTCATTCTTGTGTTATTATTTGCAAAATATTATTTTCCATATGAACAACTGCAAACCTACTGTTGCCCCATCCTGTATAACTCAATGAAAGATGAGCCTCCTTTCAAATCCTAGAGGAAAGCCATCGAGTGATAATAGAAAATATGTGTTTATTATATAAACTATACTGTATATTAATGTGGTTTCAAAAAGTTTTCTGTATTATGTTCTAGTTTGAGACTAACCTAGGAAATGCTAAGCTTTTATCCTGGTAAAAGTCAATGCTGTTGCCAAAATTCACTGAATATGTGATTTGTGGTCAAGGAGATTTATGCAGAATCTGTAACAGCATGTGTTGATGCACTCTGGAGTATTTGTATAATGTTGTAGAGATTTGATTATTAATTACAAAAGATATAATTTAATTGAAGAAAACTGACAGTGTATAGCTTCTTATAGTATTACGTGGCATAACCAGATTGTTTGGAAAAGATTGTCATCAATTTTAAGGAGTGTTTGAAATCATGAAGAAATTGTCATGTAGATTTGATCCAGTCTTAGGTTTTCAACTTTTTTCAGTAAATCCTGCCTAAATAACCTCCTGACATTTTTATCCAATTATAGAAGACCCCTACATCATGCATTTGAATGCTTTTGTGACTGTGTGAAATGAATTACTGATCATTCATGAAAGAGACAGTCCTATCATTAGCTTTGATATGATGGTAATTTGATTATCTGATGGTTCTGTTGCTCATTCCATTTTTGAACATGAATATTTAAAATATTAGAAGGGCAAAATAATTTCAAAGAAAAATCAATCAGTATTTCAAAAGAATATGGGACTTCACAATTCCAATTAACTAGAGCTCCAGAGTATCAAATTATGCTTTTGTTAAATGCTTAATAAGAAAAATGATGGAAAATACTTACCTTTAAATACAAATATTTAAATTGGGTTTGTGCCAATTTTATTTCCATTTATGAGATAAAATTCCTACTTGTTAAAAAAAATCATTGGTTGAAAGGTATTTCTCAATATAGTTTCCAAGAAATAGCATAGAGTATGCGGAATCATTTATAATGGATTTAATGTTACCTTCTTAAAGTTAACTCAAACTGATAAAGATGAGCTCAGCTTTAGCTTATTAGCAACCTGAAGTACTTTTCTATCATCACCTTTTAACATGGACTAGGATTGGATTTTATTCTGAGCACATTAAAAAATAAAAACTTGTGACTAGTTCTGTTCCTTTTTGTATATCAGCCTCAGGAAATGGCTAACTCTTGAAGTTCATTCCCTTAGACTTGAAATTAGATAAAAACCAATGGTGTTATTGTTCACATCATTTCCCAAATTATCAAATACTCCAGAATGGTATCAATAATATACTGTATTAGTTCTCTGCATTTTCTTCTTGTCTTCATTTTAACCTATCCCAAGGTATGTACTATTTTGTCAGTTTTAAGGGGAACAAACCTCAGGGAAAAATCGTATATATACTTATATGTGATATAAGTATATATAATTAATGTAATAATTAAAATACAGAAATGCATAACAGGTTATTCTTCCCTATAAAGGATTTGAATTCCTAAATATGGATAAATTAAAGATAATTTAAAATCATCAGTAGACAAAAAGCAGCGATAATTGTAGGCAAAACTTACTGATGAGTGGTGAAATTAGTTTGAAGACAAAATGGATATTTGTGTAATTTTAACATATATCCCCTCAAAATATTTCTCTATTTCAAAGTGAATAATGCTAGCTTTACAGGGAGAAAAACCAACAGACATCCCCTTAACCAAGTGATCAAGATTTACAGGAATGGTAATAAGTAATAGCAACGTCATGTACACCATGATACCATGCACTGAGAAGGACACAGTGCACCTTTGTGATGTTCTTACCAAAAATGTGTAACCTCAATATAATCATTAGAAAGTATCATATAAAGCAAAACTAAGATATCAGCCTTGAAATAACTGCCCAATCTCATCAAAAAGGCCAAAAGCATGAAATATAATAACTGAGGAACTCTCTCAGATGGGAAGAAGACTGAAGAAATGTAAGAATAACATGCAATGTATAGAACCTTGGATTTAATTCTAAAATATAAAGAAAGACATTTGGAAAAATCGGCCTCTAGGTTAGTTAATAGTTTTACAGCAGTTGTAACTTCCTGGTTTTGCAAATTATACTGTGGTTATTTATGTTTTCAGCATCACAGAAAGCTGATACTGGGTTATATGACCTTTCTCTGCTATTTTTATAACTTCCTCTAAGTCTAAAATTATTCCCAAATTAAAAGTTAAAGAAATTGTTTTAGTCCTCTGACTATGAGGAAGGTAATATTATTATCCTCATTTTTCTGGGAAAAAAAACTGAAGAACAGAGAGATTAATAAACTTCCCAAGATCCCCAAATTAGAAAACAGCAGAGCCCGATTTCAAGTTCAAGATCATAATCATTATGGTTTTACGTGATCTGAGGCTCAGCTAATTCAGAAATACTTATACTTGCTCTTAATTCTGCCTCGGCATTTGTTAGGGTGCTATACCATTATTACATAAAACATGACTCTGGAAAAAGAAATGCTGTTTTACAACATTTGATGCTAATTAATATAAGAAAACTTTATTCTCCTGCAGTCATTTTTAACCAAATGTCAAACCATGAACTATTAAGTGGGATTTTACAAAATAACTAAATGAGATTATTTGCATTCAAACATGAAGATGCATACATAAGGCTTCTGTGCTTCCTTAATATTTTTTTAAATTGTCAATAATAAAATGTATAATGACAGACAGTTACTAATACAATAATGTTGCTAAAATGAGATGAAAAATTGCAAATAATGTATTTTATTACATTCAAAGGCTTCACATGGCTTCACTCTGCTTCTGAATTTGTTAGAGAGAATTAGTAGTTGGGTCTCTGATAAAAAAGGTCATTTTTATAATTGGGAAATAGTTTTATAAAGTGCTAATTCTTTTGAGGAATGCAGGAATCTTTAATACTTCACCTACATATGATCGACAGTCAGAAACAACCTAAGTGGAGAGAAAAATGTATTATGTGATTGATTTCTTCTGTTTAATATTATTTGTAATTAGAATTTGAATTTGATAATGTGTATTATTTCAGTCAAAAGAAGTATAACTCTTATTAAATTATAAACTAGATAATTGTGAATTATGTGAAAGGACATTATGATAATTAAAGAAAATAAGATGAGGTTTAAGTTAAATTAGAGAGGAATATATCCAGATTACAAATGTTTGAACTAGAATGAAATAATTTTTTCCTAGATGATATGACATCCAAACAATTAAAGTCAGTTCTGATCTGAAGGCCCCTATTTAATAAATATATTAAATCCTGTGATGCTTACATACCTCAGACTATTGAAAACTATTGAAGTAAAAAATAACATTATCTATATATAAATTATTGTATATGTATTATATGTGTATTATACATATATGTATTATACATGTATTTATATATGTGTATATATAAAGGATGAAAGGTAGTGTGAAAAATAATCTTTTGTTATTATTTTGTTTTGTTATAGCTTAATACATAATTTATGGCTACTTTCTGCTCTTCAAACACTATGGGAAAATGCTTTCTGGATATGGTTAAGGCTTCCTGAGAAGTACTTGTAACAAAAGCTTTTCCATGTAATGGTTTAAAAAAAAGTAAATAGAATTTATGTCTGTCCTGGGCCCAATTAAACTTCCATTCAAACTTGCCCTGACCAGAAAATAAATTGCCTATGGATTCTGAATAAGGGCTTTTACACACTTGGAGAAAAAAAAGTACATCTGTAGAAAACTATGATTTATGAAAGTATTGATTTCTTTGTTAAATAATGAATTAGATGTCCTACCACAATATTATTTATCAAGCTTTTTTGTCATATAATTAAATTGTCACATAATGGATTGTGCCCATATAGATTCGTTAAATATTAAAAACTACATGTGACACTACTCACCTTATCTTTGGCTAACAACACATTTCCTCTGTTCTTTTCCATTAAGGTCAATAATGGTGACCACCATCCTTGCTTCTCAAAGCTTGTAGCCCGTGCTTACCAAGGCTGCACAGGCCATGAGCACATTCCCTTAGCCTACACTGGAAACCCCTGCTATGTATGGACCGAACTATCAACATATCAAAAGCAAGTGGCAAGAAAATCATTCCCTTCAATTCAAGCCAACCTGACAAATGAGGATAAAGGACCAAACCGCATATAAACAAAGTAACTTAGACATATTAAAATTAGATTTGCATTTGACCAGCCCTAATCATCTTGATTACCCTTGATTATTCCCCTGAAAACTCTGCTGCAGACCTGTCTTGTGCTGGGCCCTCAGGGTTTTTCTGTGTGTCTGGCCCTCCATATATTATAACAACTACTACCACACACAAAGTGTCGCCAGCTGCTTGAATGTGTTTCAGCCTTCCCCTGATCACTTACACTGATGGTCCCTTAGGACTGACTTAAAGTCTTCACCATAATTAATAGTTTTGATAACCAAATAATCCATCTCCACCCCCTCCAACCTCACAAACGTAATAGATTCTTATTTCTCTGTGCTTTACATCCAAGAGCTGACATTGCTTTGAAACTAAATTTCTGTATCTTAACCACATTCACAGCTGTATTGGGGAGGTTTGCATGGACTAAAAGATGTTGGGATAGTTAATATTAAAAGTTTGCATTGATCATGTGCTTACTATACATAAAGATTTTACTGAACATTTTGCATGCATCATCTTAGTCAATCATCATGACAACCCAATAAAAAGAGAACTTGATATTTTCTTATTTTACATACAAAGAATCTACAGATTAAAGGGGTTTAAGAATATTCTAAGACCACAGTCCCGAGAAGTGGCAGCAACAATTCAAACATCAAACAAGTCTGACTTCAGAATTTGTCTCCAGGGTCAGGCTCCACTGCTTCTCGTTGAGCAGGTGCAAATGAAAACTAAAGACCACAGGCAATTCATAGTATGAAATCTTTGTAAGTAGTTTGTAGTTTATTTTTAAATTCAATAGTTTTATAATTATGAAAGATCTCTGCTGCTATTTTAAAGTTTACAGTCTTCCTTTTTTATATAGAATGTGGGGAATTTCAAGAAGTTCACATCCTATTATACTTCCCTTTAGAATCCTAACCTTTTTATTATTGGTGAGTTGGCAACAAATAAGGACATTATCTTCCGGGGAACATAGACCACATGAACTTCAGGGTCTTAGGCTCAGCTGAATGCACAGCCCTCTCTGAAGAGTCCTTTCTTCAAATAACAAAGGATGTCTACATTTTTTTAAAGCCTCCTTGGGGAATTAAACATGAGTGAGACAGTCCTTTATATTTAAGAATTTTTTCACTCAACAGGAAAATAGAAGTGCCGTAAGGAAAATAAAATAAGAACTCTCAGGAGAGAGAGAAGGGAGGGAGAGACAGAGAAAGAGAGAGAGCAGTCTGTTATCTGGGATTTTAGAATAGGCTTCATTGAAGAAACACTAGAGAATGAGAGACAGTTGTTGAAGAAGGAGACCAGTTACATACCTTCAATAAACTTGTGGATTAAATGAATGGGAAAAAGAATGAGGAAATTTGACTTTATAGATAAGAAGAAAGCAATTCATGGAAACAGAAAAAGCCTTCAAATCTCATCGAATAATGACTACAATATTAGTTTTCATTCATTCTTGCATTCGTTTACGAATCATATACTGTGTATGCAGGACTGCACGTGGTATAAGGAAGAAAAGAAGAGAGAAGGGCACTGTGCCCTGGCTGTGTTTGCAATAATTTGATGGGAAGGGTATTCAGTTCTTGGGTGGTGGGGGGTAAGTTGGGCCTGGGTCACAAGGCGTCTGCAGTGCTTGGCTAAGGGCTTTAGACTTGATTCCTATGGTAACTAAAGTCCTTTGGGTACTTTAAAGAGAATAATGAAATTATTGGTTTAGAGTAGGGTTGTTTGTGAGGTTAAAGAGGAACTATATGGAACAGGAAGTCCCCAGTGATATGGAGGTGTCCTTGTAGTTCTGAGGGCGGCTGAGTTTCTGAGCCATAAAGGAAAAGGCTAAGTAAAGAGGATTATTTACCTGTGAAATAGTGACCAGAAAGGAGGCCAGTGCTGATGGGAAGAGAAGATGCTGAAAAAGTTGCTGAGGGTTTGCTTGTAGAAATTTCAATTGTCTGAGGTTATAGTACAGATGGCCCATTGGCCGGCAAGGCTTGTGGTTAAAGCACAGGCATTGCAAGTCAGACAACCAAAGGTAAGAATCTCAGGGCCTCCACTTGCCTGCCTCGGGACTGCAGGCAAATAAGCTACTTCCCTCACTTGCGAAACGTGAATAATGTCATCTACTTCTTGGGTGTCGTGCAAGGATTAAACATGAGTATGCAAGTAAAGCACTGAGTCACACTTCCTGGATACAATAAATGCTGAATAAATGATAACAGTGTTCCATGGCCTACATTTAGACACATCGGCCAGAGCTCAGTAGCTTTGTTGACTACTTTATTACTGCAGAGGGGCCACTCTGAAAGTTAAGAATTGACTATAAACAACAGTTTCGTAAGTCAGGATCCAATCAGGATCCTGTCAGGATCCAGTAATAACAGCAAGTGATTGATCAGAGAGAATTTTAATATAAGTAATTGTTAACTAGGTATAAAGTTGTTGACCGGTGCCTGAAAAGACATGAAAAAACTTGAAGTTACTATAGTTAGCTATTCAGCAAGCCATGACTACCCTAGAACTGGAGGAACAAAGAGAAGGGACAGGAGTTATTAAAATTTAGAAGCTTTGAAAAGCTGGAACTCAGGCCTCAGAGAAAGGGGCACTGCTGGCCTTGTTCTTGTGATTCTGAGATCAGAGTAGGGATCCCAAGAGACTGGGACTCAGACCTCTCTGGAAGGTGAACTACAAAGCGGGTGACAGTGTCTGGGGGTGAGGAGGGTATGATAAAGCTAGCTCTGCAAGTGTAGGGGGCGGAATACAAACTGGACTCAGCTGCTGCTATGGCAAGGAATTACTGCTGCTCAGATGAAGAATCTCCCAGGGATTGTAAGGGACAAGGCGCTGCTTCCTCCTCCAGCCTTCCTGTCTCCCACTGGTGCCCTTTCCTGGCAAAACCTATCAGAGAACAGTGGGCAAAGAGACGTGGTTAGCAGAGTTGCAATTCCAACATCACAAAGCAGAGTATAGAAAGGTGAGTCTGGAGCTGAGAGAAAATAGCTTACAAACTGGAAAAAGCATAACTTTAAACCTACAAAAGGAGTCCTTTTTAAGTTTTATCATGGATAAAACATGGATAAAACTTAAAAATATATCAAAAACATGTTCTCTACTATGTAGGTGATTTGGGAGGAATTTTAATATGATTCAGCTATGGTGGTAGAGCCTTCTATGGTTGTGACCTTGGTTGTATTTTTGTTTTATGAGGAGGATTTGCAATGAACAGGATTCGGGGGATCAGGGGTATAGGAGGAGAGGATAGGAGCCTTGTCTGAGGAGAGGGTGAGACAGATAAATGAGGAAGTTTGTAGGGCAATGGTCATAGCGTGAGAGACTTGGGAAAAGAAGACACAGGTAAAAGTCATATGAAAAGATTGTTTTCTGTGGGTTGTGATAAAAGTATGAAGTAAAAAAACTTTTTCATAAATATTTTGAAAATAGGTTTGTGAATGTGTTTTTATTTTTTACTTATGACAGTAACACCAAGGAGGAACCTGGGTCATAGTAAAGCCAACCATAGAAAACACAGTTGCATTAAGGTTAAATATGATTATATTAAAAGCATATTTGAGTACAGCCACTATGGGAAAGAGTATTGCAGTCTCTCAGAAAAAAAGTTAAGAATAGATTAACCATAGGACCTTGAAATCCCTCTACTGGGCATCTACCTGAAAAATTCAAAAACATTTATTCACAAAGATATATGCACCCCTATGGTCATTGCAGCATTGGTCATGGTGACCAAGACAAGGAAACAACTGAAGTGCCCTTCAGTAGAGGGTGTTGGATAAGGAAGATGTGGCACATATACAATTGGCTACTCCTCAGTCATAAGATGGAATACTGCCATTTGCAACAGCATGGATGGACCTTGAGAATACTGTGATTAAAAAACAAGTCAGTCAGAAAACACTAAGAATGATATAATTTGCTCATATGTGGGATCTAAAATTGAAACTCAGATGCAGTTAACAGTATGGTGGTTACCAGAGGGAAGCGGAGGGGTTATAGCAAAGGATAAATGGAACCAAATATATGCTAACAGAAGATGATTTGACTTTGGGCGGTAGGCACACAATGTGATATACAGATCATCTGTCATAGAAATGGACACTGAAACCAGTGCCACCCCAATAAATTTAATAAAATATAAAAACAAATAAATAAGAAAATAAAATAGCTTTACCAGCTTCAAGAAAAGAGTCCATAAACTGTATACCAGATCAGTCAACATCATGAAAAAAAATGAGATTAATGGATTTTGAAAATCTTATTGCAATAGCATGATTTGGGGATATTAGTGTAATTCATTGCTTATTTCTGTGAGCCATTGTTATCTATTAAAATAAATGACCATTTTTATTCAAAAATTAGTATGAAATAAATGATGTGCATGAAATTATTTTTGAAAACTGTACATAAAATTATTTGAGAATGAATAGATCTCAGAGTTAGGAATCTCATTTTTTTTTTTTTAAGTGGGAAAAGGGACAGGACAAAGAAACATTAAAAATAGAGAAGATATTGCTCCTCAATACCACATTAACAAAATGATTAAAATCCTTTAGTAATAATAACACCAAGAATGAAAACAAATTGAGTGTTACTACTAGTCAGATCACATATTATGTTATTCATTACCTTTTAAGAACTTATAATTAAAAATACTAATATTTCATTAAACAAATAAAAAAATGTTTAGGTGGTTAGCATATTTTATCTAACAAGCAAATGTTCACTATCTGTTATATTTTAATCTCCTCACACCACCCATCCCTTCACACGTTCTCATTCCCAGGAAAATAGAAAATATTCAGAAGAAAATTAAGATTTATCTTTAAAAGCATGCTAGGAAACCAAAGAGAAAACAGGAAAACAAGAGACAATGTAAAACATAAACTAAAAATAATCCTATTAAAATACATATTAGATATAGACTTTACTAATGCAGTGACCACCTGTCTGGTCTGTGTCTCACACGGTTAAAGATAGAACATTGCATCAACTTTGAAGTCACGAGTGAGGCTGTTCCCAACCCATTGCATTTCCTCTCTTCAGAGCTGACTACTAATCTAGTTTCTGTTTATCATTTTTTCTCTATAGTTTAACCGTATACATTTATAACCCTACAAATAGAGTTTTCTGTTTTGTTTTGACTTTTTTAATACTGAGTGCTTACCAGGAACTGAATTTTCTCTTTTTCTATCTCTTTGTCTCCAAGGGAGCATGTTCTTATTCCTAGTGAATTGATTCCAAGCTCTGTTTGCTGATAATTAACAGGTTGAAGTACTTGACAATTTTGCAACATGAAGGTACAAGCAGGTAGCAGTTATTTCCAAGCCATCACATTTTTGCTTCCAAATATTCTATTTTTTATCACAAACATACAGGCATGGGGCTTAGAGAGGTGGTTTCAAACTGTGTCTAAGCAGAATTTTGAAATAGAAATAACCACCAAAATTACAAGCATTTTTCAAGCTCTAAAACTGCTCAGATGCAGCCTAAGAAATAGCATAGCATGATCAATTGTAGTAATATTGTTTTTGAGCACTTAGTTTATTTTGAATTTCAACAAAATACAGGAAAGGATTAAACCATAAGGCTTTAATGATGGCTAAAGTGTAGTAAAAACATGCACATTAATTTGATCATAAATGTAGGTGTTAAAATGCTTTTGTTAAACAAGATTAATTTGTGGTTTTCCATACATTTCCACCCTTACACATTCTAAATCAATCTTATTAGTCAGATACCTTCCATTGCTTGTGAGAGTCAGCAACTCATCTCAAATGGCTTATGTGTTTGAGGACGAGGGGTTGGATATTCACATAACTGATAGTCTAAAAATATGATGGTTTCTGCCGTAGATGCAAACTCAGGTACTCAAAACATCAGGAATCTATATCCCTTCAACTTTTGGGTCAACTTCTCTGTTATCTACAAAAGGGACTTTTCTACATGGTGACAATAATGGTCCCTAGTACCTCTAGGGTTGCAGTTCTAAGGTCCTGAGGGAAAAGAACTCTATTATCCCAATGATTCTGCAAAAGATCAAAGGAAGGACCTCTTGGGTGAACTGCCCGTCACTGAACTATTGTACTTGCAATGAAGTGCTCAGGTTGGCCCAGACAGGCTCCTATGCCCAATTCCTAGGAGACTTTATGTCTCAAGAGAGCAGGGACTCAGTCTTTTACATTTTTGCATACGCACAGGTTAGCATAAATAAAAATTACTTCATATATTTTTGTTGAGTGGATTGCTTAATCTTTAGGTGAGTAGTAAGTAAATCAACATATATTTACAGAGTGGTTTTCAGGCCTTAATGATGAGCTATCATTGAATTAGTTTTAAAAAATTGAAAAAAATGCAAGAAGAAAGTAATAACAATTTTTGTATAATTAAATGCAAAGCTAGTTGCACTTAAAAAATGTGCAAGCTAATGTTTTTCTTTAGAACTCTATTGACCATCCTTCTGCCTCCCTTTAGCTCCTCTGGGACCACCTGCAAATGTGTTGGTCCCTGTTCTTTCCAGTTCTCAGCTTTTTACCCCCTTCACTCTAGTACCCCTCTCAAACCATTCATTGACCAACCAGCAGTACCCTCTTTCTGTCAAGTACAGTTCCTCACAGACTTTTCTGGAGAAAACGTTTCTACTACCTTTGTTACTGGAAAAAATAGGCTTTCCTTCAGTGTCCTGGAAAAATGTATTCAGGGATACTCATGGAGGAAATTAAGTGATAGCGGCAAGATTTATTAGAGCAAATAATGACAGGTGCGATACGCTTTCAGAGAGGCAGAGAGAATGGGCAGGCTATAGGGTAGCAGACGCCCCAAGATCCTTTCTAAGTTCCATATATTTCCCTGGGTTTGGGAAAGAGCAGGCTTTCCTTCAAACTACCCAACCCCTTTCCTGGCTTTTCTGGAGTTTGTGCCCCTCTCTCATCCCTTGCTTTTCACAAACTTTCCCTGGCTAGTGCCCTGCCTGCCACCTTATGGTAACCCTTTTGCCCGTGCCATTTTCTCTCCCGCCCCCACCCATATTAATCCTGGGAAAAGGTGCTAGTTCCCCGCTGAGGTTGCTACAAGGCTGCCTTTCCGGCCCAGTCCTCTCAGCAGAATGCTGCCCAGAACTACGCTGGCTACCCCCGGGGTGAGTATGAAGCTGCTGGTTTCCTGCCTTAATCAGGCTTAACCAGAACTCTCTTCTTTTTCATTAATAACTAACTGCCTATTCTAACACCTTTGTCTTACCAAGGAGAGGATGATGCTCTTTGAAGGATTTCTCATAGCCCAGCAGCAAACAAGTTTAGTACAGCAATGAAAAAATAGGGGCCTGGATGGAACGTCAAAAGCAGCTATATTTCCAACAAATTGGCTATTAGCAGAAGAGCACACCCTCATTAGGAGACCATAGGCTAACTCAGAATTACCAGCCAGTCATGATTTTATCTTCCTCTGACCAATTTCAGTCACTTATATCAGAGCTGTGCCCACAAATGAGGTGGATAATTAAAATTATATTATGTATCATTATCTAAAGGTTATTATGTATTAAGCATATTTTACTAAGGACTGTGTTTGCATTGTTAAATTTCTATGACAAGATGGTTAGTAGGCCTTATCAATCCCACCTTACAGATGCAGAAGCCGTGCTAAGAAGATGCCCAATTTGCATGAATTCATTCAGCTTATGAGGGAAGACCTGATATTTGATCCAGTTCTCTGGACACCAGGTCCCATGCTCTTTATCTTTGTACTAACCTGTTTGCCTCATATTCACATGAGATTTTTCCTTCTGATGAACATTTTCAACATAATATTTGATAAATACCAAAGAATACATTAAGTTCAATTTAACAGTATAAGATATATATGCCTGTTAATATCTTTATGTTTAAATCTTGATGTTTCCATTCTTTTTTGTGCTTTTCGTACCCTGACTTTTTGGCAAACATTGAAATAGATGTATAAGATCCCAGATAATGAGCTGAGTCAGCATCCTGGAAAACACAGCAGAAAGTCATGGCTTTGGTGGGAAAAGATGCCCCTGGCACAAAATTACTACTAGAAAGCTCAATGATGCTTGTAAAATAAGGAGTGGTGCCATTAAAAAGATAGTAAGTGGTTCTGGCATTTTGATTCTTTTTATTTCTAGCATAGTCCTTTCTGGTTTTCAGTATTTTTCTGCATTTGAGACCTATAAAGTAGTTCCATGGAACCACATTGACTGGAAGGGTATTCAGGACATGGACACACTATTACAGATTTCGTGAGGTTTTGAGAGGCTTCACTTCAGAACCCAATGGCCAAAACGAACTAATTCTAATGACTCTAGTTTGTTTTGTTTGTTTGTTTTTACATAAAACACCAATAACGCCAAAGTTATAAACCCACATAACCTATTGCTATCTCTTAGAATGTTCTTATAGAAATATCACTTAATCTGTATTACCTCAGAATAGTTAATTTATAAATTCCACATGTTCTATTCTCTTAGGGAAATACCGTTATAGGAATTCTCACCTGCTTATAATTAAATAATAATATCACATTTTTGTTATATTAGTTAACATTTTTGTTTAATTTTTGATGAGTTTTCTAAAGCATGCTCTATACACATTTTTATTTTATTTTAATATAGAGTTATTAGAATTATGCACACCATTTTTTAATGTGAGGTTATTTATTTATTTAGTTAGTTAGTTAGTTAGTTAACTTTTTTCTACCCCTACCGCACAGGTTTTTAAATGTTTAATGAACTCTGACATTTATCCAGTTTCTTAAATCACTTAAAAAAGTCAAAATAAGGATTTGTCATTAAAATATATATTTCCTAAAATGATATGGTGGAAACTCACTTGCTGATTCTTATATCTAACATGCTGTTTTTTTAAATATTATATACACCGACTTCATTGGCGAAACCGCATGTTTTATAATTAAATATAAAAATTGAGTAGTTCACAAAGACATGCTAATAAGTCCAGTAAACTTCTCCCTTTATATGAAAATTAGAGCCCAGATGTTGCATCATTTGCAAATCTTGCAATTAAAGCATTTTATAACTTTAGTTATGCAAAGGGGCAGCAGACTGGAAAATGGGTAAAATTGCTTGGCTAGGACATTGCCATGGCAACATACTGACCTCCATTCAATTAGTTAACACTGAAGATTCAGCTATTAATTATAGTGGTCAAAAGTGGATATCATCTGGATCTCCTCTTACCTTTTTAATATGGACATTTTTCACTCACCATAAATCTTTGACTTTTAGAGGCAAGGCTCCCAAACTGAAGCATTAAAAGTGATACTGCTTAAGTACTGATGGAAGTGAGGGTCAGGAAAGGAATCTCATTAATCAGCCATATTCAGGATAGTTTTTCAACTTTCCATAATCTAAGCACTCTGTCAGGCAAGCTTCAAAGTGAGTATTCATTACCGCTCATTTTTCTCACCGAACACTTTGCATTGTGTGTGTCAGCAATTCCCTCTCGCTATAGAAAGTCAATGTTAATTAGGGCTACAGTCATTACCAGGAGGCCTCTGAAATAGATAGATGCTCCATTTTTGGTTGAATTTTACATTTTCCAGCAAAAAGTTATTATTTTCTTGGCAGAATATAAAAGAAGTGGTTTGAGTTAATTATGGAGGTACTTAATAAATGATGAAAAAGTTTTCATTTGTGTTTTAACAGACTTAAACGTAAGAATCCTGTATTGGATGAAGTTAGAATGTACTGTTATTGCAGGACATGTTTTATTTTTAAATACTGCATCCACAGTCCTAAAATAATAAACACTCTTCAGATGCTCTGAAGGGCTGTGATCAACAGGCCACTGTAACACATCCATACTGCACTGGTCAAGGCTTCTTCATTTAACAAATATCTCCTGAATACCTATCATGTGCAAGGCACTGTTCAGTGTGTTGATGATACAGTGATGTTCAAGTCTGAAAAGACCTCTGCTCAGTTGGAAGAAGACAGAAAATCATCAAGTAAAAGGAAAACATTAATAAATAAGAAGCATTATGCCAGGGAACAGAACACAGTTAAAGCATTCCCAGGTATCCATTTTAGATAATGATAACACTAGTGTTAGTTATGTAGGTGAGGACAAATGAATGCATTCAGAGAAGTTTTCCTGAATATAATTATTTTTATTAGAAAATTGAAGTAAAATAATAGAGATACTTAACACTCATTTGATTTCACACAGACACTTGTATGAGAGTGATAGACAGTTCTGGTAAATAAATTCCTTGAGCTAAAGTTCAAAATCAGGATTTCTAACTTTTTTTTCTATTATAAACAACATGGTTATAAATATTTTTCTTGCACATGAAAAAAATTATTTGCATTAATATTCCCAGGGGTAGAATAGCTGGGTTTTACCATAAGAGAATACTCCAAATCCCTAACCAAAAGAATGAAGAGATCAACTATAGTCTAGTCCACAACGAAATATTGTACATTCAGGAACTACATCTAACTATACGCAATCAATGATAATCTTAATACCAAGTCGAATGGAAAAATCAGAACCTGCAAAACTACATGATAGTTGTTACAAATATAAATTCTTCTTTTTTAGAAAACAACATTATTTTGGAATACATACATAAATATATGGCATATGTTGATTTTTTTTCCTTTAAGGAAAAACTAATGATAAAATTGAGGATATTAGTTATCTTATTGGTGGATGCAAACAAGAGGTAGGTAGAGAGCAAAGGATCCATATAAGTTTTTGATAATCTTGTTTTTGAGTTCAGATATAAGTTCATTGTTATTTGATATATTTTTTTTAAATGATGAAGAAAAAAGAGAGAAAGAAAAAAGCCAAAAGAGAGAAGAAGGAAGGAAGGGAGGGAGGGAGTAATGAAATGATTATGATAATGTGTCATGAACCAAAGATTATGATTAATACATATATTTAAAGATAAATACCTTTAAAAGTATTATAATAGTATCATATTGCATGATACTATTATATTTTTATAAAAATGACTTGGTTTAAATATAAACAGAAAAATTTCTTAGAAATTTTACTTTAAAAAGACATACTATTTTTTGCCTTGGATATAAGAATCATTGATGCAACTGTCTTAACACCTGTTGATTTGATTATTAAACAACTCTTCCATGTACTCAGCTCAATTTTAAACATATTAAGCCAAAAGAGCTAAGGGCAAAGAATAAAACCTAGTAAAATGGGTATGATAAGCCAATTGTGGCACTTTTATAGAGCAATTTTTCTTGCTAAAAGCAGGAGTCCTGGGTTTGTTGCTTTGTGCTCAGCATGTCATCACTTGTAGTAGCTGAAATTGCACAATGGCTGTCAGTAGCTAAAAGTTCTATGTTTACAGGGGAGGTCAAAGTTAATTAAAATTGACATGACAATATCTGCTATATTATGTTCCCATCAAAACACTATTATACCTTTTGCTCCCAGAAATGCAGTCAGTACCCTTAGATTTTATGTGTCTCTAAAAAAACCAAAAACAAAACAAAGCAAAATATACCTCTCAAAAAATACCACATAGGCTTCCCAGTCAAGATGGTGGCAAAGATAAGCAGGGCTCCCATCCTCCCACAACCACATCAAAATCAAAGCTAAGCTATAGAACAACCATCAGTCAGAAACATCAGAAATCAAGCTGAATGGACATCCCACAACTGTGGAATTAAAAAAGAAACCACATGGAAACAGAAGGAGGGTCAGAAATGTGGAATGGGTTAGTCCCATACCCACATATAGTGTATAAAAATCAGGAGACCTATTTGAGGGGCAAGGGGTCCCAGCCTCATACCAGGCTCTCCAGCTCAGAGCTCCAGTGTTGGGAAGAGAAGTACCCATAATACCCATAACTCCTGGCTGTAAAAACCAGTGGAGATTGAGGCTGTAGAAGACAGAAATGGCTGGAGTCTCAGATAGTTCCTTTTAAAGGCCCCATGCACAAACTACGTTGGACTTGCTCCCTCTGAGCTCCAGTATGGGGTCATCAGATTGAAAGGCATCAGAGATATATGAGGAGGAACTGAATTGTCAGGCATCAGAGTGACAGCTGGGGGGCAGCTTTCTCCCAGATGGAAGTTCTGGCAGAGGCCATTGCTTCTTTTCTGAACCCTCCCCCCACATAGCCAAAGCTGACAAGTGGGCACCATATTAGAAACTCCATCAATCTGGCTCACACTGTTTGCCTCATCCTAGTGAATCCCTGAAGCCCTGCTGCACCCAACTTCTGGGCCCACCCAAGCTGTTTCCAGTGACTTTTCCATAAAAATGGCTTGTCTTAGCCCATGTTCTGATTTTCCTAAATTCTCTAAAACAAGCAACATCTGGCTTTAGCAAGCCCCATACCTCTTGCTAAGTTGCCCCAGGCCCAGCACTAGCAGCAGCTGGCCTTACTCACAGCTTGGCCTCATCTGGGCAACTCCAAACCCAGCACAAGAAGTAGCCATCTGCAGGTCACTTTGTAGTTGATGCTGTATGACCATATACAGAAGATAGGCAGTGGCTGACCTTGGACATACCAACAGCAATCAAGACTGAACTACAACAAGAAGGTGTACGCAGTCCACATGGTGCGCACACCCGTAGTTCTGAGCTTGGGTAATAAGGAAGTTAGTGCCACTGGACTCTACAAGACACCTACTACATTGGGCCACTCTACCAAGCCTGGGAGACATAACATCTCTACCTAACACATAGAAACAAAATAAGGAGACAAAGAAACATGGTCCAAATGAAAGAACAGGAAAATTCTAGGGAAGAAAAAAAAACTAAACAAAATGGAGACAAGTTATCTACTAGATCAGAGTTCAAGGTACTGGTTATAAGGATGCTTAGGGAACTTTATGAGGACCTCAGTAGCATGAAAAAAAAAATCCAGTCAGGAATGAAGGATATTCTACTTGAAATAAAGAAAAATTTATAGGAAATCAACAGAAGAGTGGACAAAGCCAAGAAACAAATCAGCAATTTGGAATATAAGGAAGCAAAAAACAACAAATCAGAACACCAAAAAGAAAAGAGTCCAAAAAAATGAGAATAGTATAAAGAGCTTCTGGGACAACTTCAAGCATACCAATATTTGCATCATGGGGGTGCTGGAAGGAGAAGATAGAGAGCAAGAACTTGGAAACCTATTTGAAAAAAATAATGACAGAAATCTTCCCTAACTTGGTGAAGGGAATAGACATACAAGTACAAGAAGTGCAGAGAATCCCAAACAAGATGAATCAAAGAGGCCCTCACCAAGACACATCATAATTAAAATGCCAAAGTTTAAAGACAAAGAAAGAATCTCAAAAGCAGCAAGAGAAAATAGATTAGTTAACTACAAGGGAGACCCCATAAGACTATCACCTGACTTCTCAAAAGAAACTTTGCAGACTAGGAGGGATTGGCATGAAATATTCAAAGCGATGAAAAGTAAGGACCTACCACCAAGATTACTCTATCCAGCAAAGTTATCATTTAGAATGAAAGGGCAGATAAAGAGCTTCCCTGACAAAAAAAGTTAAAGGAGTCATCACCACCAAACCAGCATTATATGAAATGTTAAAGGGTCAAGATCAAGACCAAAAATATAAATGATAAAATGACAATAAATGATAAAATGATAAAATGACAATAAGTATACACACACACACACACACACAATTGAATCTAAAAAACAAAATAAACAAGCAAGCAAAACAGAAAAAGAATCATAGATATGGATAACGTTTTGATGGTTGCCAGTGGGAAGGGGGTCAATGAGATGGGCAAAGAAGGTGAGGGATTATGGAGTACAAATTGATAGTTATAGAATGTCATTAGGATGTAAAGTACTGCATAGAGAATAGAATAGCCAAAGGTCATATATGCATGACCGATGGACATGGACAATGGTGTGGGGATTGCCTGAGAAAATGGGGTGGGCTGGGTAGAAGGTGAAAGAAGGAAAAACTGGGACATCTGTAATAGCATAAACAATAAAATATATTTAAAAATACCACACATACAACTATTAATCTCTTCACTCACCACATATTACCTTCACTTATTTTGAAGACTTTACTTATAGAACTCAGTTAAAACTGACCAAAAAATGAGGCTATCTTTTCAAAATGACAAATAGCCATTGGTATCGGAAATGATTGTGCAGAATCAAATCAAAAGAACTGCCTACTTTGTGGACACTTGTAAGGCTCATTACCCTTTTTTTCTTTTTTTCTTTTTAATTTTTAGAGACTTCAAGCTTTGACTAAAGGTTTATCATTTGTTTTTTCACTCACTGAATACTTTATACCTCTGAGACATTTTGCAGTCTTGAACTAGTGCCTGAGGGCATTAGGAAATCAGTAAGTCTATAGTAAATGTGGATTATCATTTAAACTTCTTCTTTATCACTTTAAAGAATGACTTGACACTCATTTAAACATCAGCAGCACTGTGGTAGCTCTGCTTGGTCCTTACCTGGCTCTTTCTTTGGGAAAATCACAATTCAAATGATAATTAAGTCTTTGTGCACCATCTCGATTAATTCATTTCTTCTCTATGGGTTTCCTACCTTGGGTTCCTCTTTTTTTTACTGTATTTCTCCCCAGGCCACTTCTCTTCTTTGTCTTTTTTTCCTTTGTATTTTACTGATTTTAAAATAATAAATTGCTTATAAAAGTCATATGTCATAAAAATACTTTTAAAAGTACACATTTCCTATCACATAGCCGCTATGATAGTTTTGCATGTGTTCTTACACATTTTTTTTACCTATACTTATATCAATAGGTTATATTGCTTTATTATTGCACATAATTTAATCATACTTTACTTGTGTTTCAATTTGCACTTTTAATATAACATTGTACCTGAGGTCATATCTTTACAAGCCAGCATACAAAAACTTCTTTCTTTCATACGAAAGTTGAATAATATGCCATTTAATAGGTGTTATTTATTTAAATAACCTTTTATCAGTAGTTATTATGCTCTCAAAAAGAAAGATGCACTGCCCTGGCCTGGTGGCTCAGTTGGTTGGAGCAGGTTTGAACTCGGGTCAACACATACACCTAAGTCATGGATTTGATCCTGGGTTAGGGCGCATACAGGAGGCAAGTGATCGATGTTTTTCTCTCATAGTGATGTTTCTCTCATTGTTTTCTCTCTGTCTTCTCCCTCTCTCTCTCTTCTCTCAAATCAAAAAACATCCTCAGGTAAGGATTAAAAAAAAAAAAAAAGATTCACTCACTGTGAATTTCTGCCAGATAAATTACTAAAGTAGGGCCACCTGACACAGGCTTCCTTAGAAAAAGTGGGGCTTGAGGAGCCAATAAAGGGTTCAGTTTTGGACAACTTGATATTACAGCTCTTTTAGAAAAATCTAAGGGAGTCATGGAGTTTAGAATTGCACTTGACTATTTGAGTCTGGAGTTTTGAAAAAAGATGTAATTTTAAGATATACATTTTATAAAATCCATGCCATGCTGGTTTATTATAATGTTATTTGTCTCTGATGCATTTTCCGGGGAGGGGATGTATGAGGAACATGTATATGAATGCATGTTGTGTGTATTTATACATATACATATATTTTACACATAAATACATAACTACTTTAGATACACAATTCATATATAATATATATTACATATATAATCCACTACAGAGCTTTGCACATATACTTACACATCCATATAGATGAGTTAGGACAGCATTTTGCTCTGTACACTGTTGGCCAGTGAAGCGGAGCTCACCCTGTAATTTCTCTCAGCTAATGGTCACGTGGCAGCATTGTCTCGAGTTGTACTTTCTGTGTGTGTTTTTACTCTGTGTGCCTTCTCCTTCTGCCATTTCCTCTGTGGTGTGGTACCAGGTTTTCCCACATGTTGGCTAACTGGGTTAGACACGTCCTAGAGCAGAATCCAATACATGTTTAAAAACAAAGCCTAATATTTAGATGTCAAAATGCAAGGGTAAGCAAATTCAGAAAATCCTTTTTTTTTTTTTTTAAAGAATTGGCCAAGGAAACCAAAACTTGTCTGAATTAAAGGAAGGACTTTGACATTAAGTGAGAAGAGTAAATAAGGAAATAAACGCTGCCACCCCTGAGGTTTAATCCACAACTGTAATAGTGGGAGATAGAAAAACTATGGCCAGAAGTGTGTTCTGTCTTTAAAAGATTTAAAGAGGATTGAGGAGCCATTGTCAATTTACAGTGCTAGGAAAAATTCATTCACCATTTTGCTTTAAGGACCTTTGAGAAAACTGACCAACTGCTCTCATTTTCAGACTTGCATCATCGAATTGTAGACTGGAGTATTCAGTGAATCTACATATGGTTTATAGACCTATGCTGGTTGGGTAACTTTGTTACTGGTCAGTAATGAAATAAACACAGAAACCGAGTGTGAGCTTAAGAAAGGTTTATAGCAGTTTGACAGTTATTTCATATTTGTGGAATCAATAAAAGTAATTTAAAGAGTTAATATGTATTTATCTTTGGATTTTTAATTTTGTTTTTGAGCAAATTCATTTTCAGTGTATTTGAAAAAATATATATCATCTGTAAGAGATTTGAAATGTTTAAAAAGAAAGTGACTAGTCCTTTATCACCCATAGTTTAAGAAGTGCTAGGGATGCCCAGGGGAAGTGTGCATAAACTCTAGTGAATTAAAAGATAAGATCAAAACCACAATTCCCAAGTGAACACAGAGTTTTCAAGAATTAAGGCCAGAAGTCAATCTTACTCTTGGCATGAAATGCTGTATGAACAAATGTATAAAAAAATGCTCCTGAATGTTGGGCTATATCCTCATTTAGAGCCACAACACTTTCCAAGGGCACTGTTACAATTGCTGCATGAAATAGAAACATTAATTGGATGTTTTAAAGCAAGACCAATAGAAACTCTTACCCACTGAAATGTGTTGTCAATAAATCATTTTTATTTAGCTCTTTCTAGTGATTATGTAGAAATCGCTTCTCATGTTTTAGTCAATTTTAGAACATTAAGAGCTTAGTTGTTGCATTTCCCTTGAATAATACCAAGAGCCATTACATTATGGGCTAATGATTTGGCTAATTTAATTATGTAAATCAAAGCTATTTTGACATTTAGAGGCTCAAAAAGAATCTACAGCTATTGAATGTTTATGGACTTACTCATTTTAAGCACTTAATTTTTTCATCAATTAAAGTTTTCTCCTGTGTAGATATCTCTGTGATAAATGAGGATATATAACATTTTTGTAAAAAATACTAAAATATGAAAAGAATAATGAAGCTTTTCATAGAATTTAAGATACAGACAATTTCTCAATTCAACTAATGAGAAGTGAATGATTTATTAGCCATAGAAACAGCCATTTTTAAATGGGTAGCTAGTCTAATAACCTTGTCATCCAGATTATCAATTTTGCTTACATGTTAATCATGCCTGTCTGATTAGAGTAAACTAACTAAGAGAAAATTCTCTAAAGTAGGTTCAGTGCTTCATCTAGTTTCTGGAAGTTCTTGCTTCTGAGTAGCCCAAGTTAGAATGTTAGAATGTGATATTTTAAGGCACCTGCGTAACCTGCAGTAGAAAAGCAAGCATAAGTAGTTCAGATTCACTAGCAACTCAAAACACAGTGTAAGGTCCATAAATGCACATTTCGACAGCTGTGATCTGAGGCCAGAGTAAATTTTCTAATAAGCCAACTGACTGTGTCACCACAGAACAACTCATTAGCTGAGGCACTGGAAATTCAACAATAGCCAGGATATGTTCACCCACCTAAAGAAACTCAGCTCTTTTTTTTTTCCCCCCCTGGGAAAAACAAACATAGTAAAAGGGAAAGGATAGGCTAATGCTAATAGTAGAAATGTGGGAAACGCTTAACCCAATCTCAGGAAGTTACAGAAGATTATCCCTGTGAATGTCGCGCCTCATCTATATTTGAGGCATACCTTAGCAAAGTGAAAGGATGGAGGGAAACAGGGCAATGCAGTGGACAGAAGAAGCATGTCACCAGCATGTGAGGCACAGAGTAAAACGAAACGAACCCAGAGAAGTCAGTAAGGAAGGACTTAGAATGTCTTTTACAAGGGGTTGAAGAAGCCAGCTCAGTTCCATAGAGGAATAGGGAACGGCAGAAAAAATCTAAAGCAGGTGAGTTAGGGTCAGAGTTGCATTTTATCTGAAGAGTTGTAGCTGCCCTGCAGACTATAAAAGAAATGAGTCAGAGGAAAGAAGTGTGGACTTGGGGACTTATCTGTTGTCTGCTGAAAGAGAATAGCATAGACTGGGTGGCTTATAAACAAGAGATATTTATAGATATTTCTTACAGTTCTAGAGGCTGTAGAAAGTCCAAGATCAAAGTGCTGGCAGATGCATTGTCTGGTGAGGACCTGACTCCTGGTTTATAGCTGTTTTTTCAAGGTGTCCTCACAGAGCGGAAGGAGCAAAAGAGCTCTCTTATGAGAGAATTCTCTAATAAGGACACAAATTCTATCCATCCTCAAGATCTAATCACCTCCCAAAAGCCCTGCTTTTTAATGCATTGTGGGTTAGAATCTTGATGTATGAATTTTGGAAGGACATAAACTAAACATTCAGTCCTTAACAGTGGCAAAGTGGCATAGGCATGCTTGAGAAATACTTAAGAGGTAAAATAAATGCAGGATATGGTAGATGAAAGAAAAGAAGGGATCAGGATGGCACCAAAACTTTTTGGGGAGCAACTGGTTGAGAATTGGTACCATCAATAGACAGAATAATCAGGAGAAGTCAGATTTAAGGAAGGAGTAGCTGAGTTCGTATTTAAGCAGGCTGAGTTTGCAAAGCCTACATAGTATTCACAAGGAATACATAGTTATAAAAAGAGCTCTGGGCTCCAAGCTATATTTTGTTGTTCCCATTGTGTGGTTGTTAATTGAAACCTTGTTTGGGGACCAGCAGAAGTGAAAGATAAGGGTGTATCACATTCTTTAGCCGGTCTTTATAAAGATTATTTAGCTTTCTGATAGTCTTCTCCCACTACTTTTGTCCTGACCAACAAATGTCTATTATACACCTGCATATAGGGCTCTGCCTTTCCAAGGAAGAATTAAAATGATAGAAAATTGACTGATCATAATGTATAGCTGAATAAATAAAGGTAAGAACAAATAGGATGGAGGAAGAAATTTACCATTAATTCTGACTCTGTAAGGTAGAGTGAGGGTAGGTCCGCCAAGTGCAGGTGAAACCTGAGCTGGCACAGAAATAATAGCTATGACAACTGTATAGAGCCAGTAACACGTTTTGCAGGTTGAGGTAAGAGATCACATACGCAAAATCATTTAGCTGTGAAAGGTCTGGAATTGACAGTTGTTACCAAGATAGTGATCATGTGGAGAAAGTGGGAAAGGGCTATGAAAAGGGAGAGTTGGGTCAAGTGATGGAGCATTTTAGTTCCATGTAAAAGAGACCAGATCTTATTTTATCATTTTAAAAGCTATGCTCTATGGGGATGTTTTTGAATAGTGAGAGACATGACTAGAATTGTACTGTGTAAAAATTAAATAATCAAAGCATGTAAAAGAGATTGGTAAAAACTGGAGAAGCTGTTTATGTTTCTTCTAATTGTTTGACCTGAGGGTCCAATGTTAAGCAGTGAACAGTAGAAGTGGAATGGAGAGTAAAAATGGGAAATTTTTGGAGGAAGATTTTGAAAGTGTTTGGACTGATTCAAGGTGAGGGATGAAAAATGAAAGGTTTCTGTTCTTGATAACAGGAAGAATCATGTGACTGCTAACTGGGCTCATTTGTATAAAGAGAAAAGATTGTTTAGAATTAGATCTCCTTTGGAAATAGTTCATCTTAAAAGCTGGTGGGACATTCCTGGGAACATGTATGGGGGCATTTGGAATTTGGATTCTAGAGTAAAGATAAATATGTGAAACTCATCCTAAGTAGGTGCTTTTAAAAACCTTCAGATTACTCAGGTTGAGAATACAAATAAACAAAAGATATATGGTTTTCTATATCTTCCACTAAAATAAAACTTTCTTAAGCTTCAAGACCGAGCCACGTGTATCTTTAAACGCACTCCCCCAACCTCCTGTGCATTGGTTAGTCCTGCACTTCAATAAACTCGGTGAATGTTTAGGTAGTTGAGCTGAATGAAATGAAATGAAATTTAATTAAAGGTGGCCACGAACAAAATATTTGAGAAAAAAAGTGGTGACAGTGAATGGACAATTACAGAACTCAGAACCAGCATGGGCCAAGGTGAAGTCATCTTAAAAAGCGGAGCACATGAGAAAGAAAGGTAGTCAACAGAGGCAAAAGCAGAGGGATGAGTTGAGAGAGAACTCGTTGGGCTGTGCTGGCTTTGTTGATTAGGATGCCACAGGGGCCGTGCGATAGAATCATTTTTGTCAGTGTGCTGACGGGGGCAAACCTAGATCATACCTGATTCTTTCCTTTCAGATTCTGCGTTCTTACCTCTACTCTTGTAGCCATTGGCCTGTCTAACTTTTAAATCCTATACCAACAACAGCCCTTCAAATAACACTTGATATTTATATACTATTTTTAGCCTCAGAACAACACATCAAAGGAGATGTTATTGTACCATTTTATAGATTAAAAAAAAAAACAACCCTGATGTTTAAAGAATTTAAATTACGTGCCCAAGGTTATATAGCAAGAAACTAAGACCCTAATCATGCGTGATTTCAAAGGCAGTGCCCACAGGTTCTGTAATATTGCTGCCTTCCCTCTTGTAAATCCTTGAAACTAAGATTCTAAAATCCTGGATTACTGAAAACTCTCCTTCATGTCACCAGATTCTGTCTTATTCTACCCAAATCCCAACAGCATGGACATTTTGAAACAAGAGTGAGACAAGGAAGGTAAATATATTCAGTGTAAAATATTTTCAAGGTTTAAGAGTAAGGCTTCTTGGCCCTGGCTGGGCAGCTCAGTTGGTCAGAGCATCATATGGATACACCGGTCTGTGGTTCCATCTGTGGTCAGGGCACATACAAGACACAACCAGTGAATGCATAAGTAAGTGGAACGACGAATCTCTTTCTCTCTCTTTCTCCCTCTCTTCCCTTTCTCTCTCTTAAAAAAAAATTCAGAAAGAAAAAGAAAAAGAAAGAAAGAGTAAGGCTCCTTATCTTCATACCCCGGCCTTTCTTATTTTGACGTGTTCAAAAAGTCACTCACTACCTTTGCATCTTGATACATTAACAGCTAGATTCTGAGCTTAAACCTTGAAGTTCTTTTTTTGGGTCATATCAATCTGTGATAAAATTTGTATTTCATCTTTATCCCCCAACTCTAAAACAATTGAGTATTTGTGCCTTCAAACCTAACTATGTTTCATTTATCAAATATGTATGTTTGTGTATTCTCCACATGAGTGAACCGCTTTGTTTTGCTTTCCTACTTCTGTAAATATGGCCATTGTAGATATTTTTCAAGCTGTTAGGAAATAAATATTAAGATTTTACTCTATAATATCTAAATGTATAATATAATTCTAAAGTAGCTGTGATTCTTTTAAAAAAATGTCCATACGATTAGCGTATAACAGGCACAATGTTTAAGAATACTTACTTTATCTGGTTGCATAATTATACTATGAGCTGAAGTTCTCAGTGATGACCAGACTTTAATCAGGCAGTTTAACCATTTTCATTAGGTAAGGTTAGTTAGCTGTGACCCAGATGTCCTGGCTGATGATACTTATTCCAAGTGTTACTAGCAAAACACTACCAAAATAACTTAATTTCACATTTAACTACACAATAAAAACTTAGTGAACTTGAGTCATCTGAGAAGAACCATGAAGTTCCTAGTACACAACAGGAGGTCCTGAGTTCAAGCGAAATGAAAACACCAACAGCGGAATACTAGGGGGACCCCAAAAAACTGGAATTATCTTCTGGAGGGAGAGCTCCTTGTAGTACAGGCTTTCCCTGCTAGGTGAGATTTTATTTGTTTATTTTTAGGGAGAGGGGAAGGAGAAAGAGAGGGAAACATCGATGTGTAGTTGCCTCTTGCTTGTCCCCTACTGGGGACCTGGCCCACAACCTGAGCATGTGCCCTGGCTCTAACTGGTGACCCTTTGGGTCACAGGCCCACGCTCAATCTACTGAGCTACACCAACCAGGACACATTTGCCCATTTCATGATGGTTGATTTACTTATTCACCTGCCCACACTGTGCCACTGTGCTGAGCGTTCAGCAGTTTTTGACCAAAAAAGGCCTGAAAGGGAAATGTTTTGCCAATGTGGATGAAGTAAAACACAAAATGGCAGATGCACTAAAAGGCATCAAAATCAAGAAGCTCAAAAGCTGCTTTGAAAAGTGAAAAAAATCTCAATAGGTATATTTGCATCAAATTGAGAGTACTTTGAAGGGAGCTGAAGTATAAACATCTAAGAATAAATACACAATTTTTTATAAATAAATTCTGTTTTGGGGGGGTTCCCTCTGCTATTGTTAACTCATTCTGACCTTGGGTTTCTCAGAGCTCAAATAGTTTCTTGAAAATTAAAAAAAAAAGTCAGTCAAACTGATTATTTTACATTTAACATCTCTTCCCACCACTGAAGTCAAACTGGTTCTTAAACTTATTTCAATTATTTTCTTTTACTTCTGAAAATTTAATTAAATCATATTACTTCTAGTTTGCCTTGTTATCTGCACATAAGCACACTTTTCTAAAATTAATTCTGTTATTGATTCTTTTTTTGAATCTTGTTGATGTGTTCAGAAAGTAACTAATGATGATTTAGAAAGTCTTTATCCTCAACGGTGACAGCATTTCATCAATAGTTTATTGATTTGTTCTCTAATAATATTTATATTTTATGGACATGGCATATATAACATTTCAGGATGCATTTAACTGAGAGGAAATGACACATTTTCATCTGCATATGTTGGACAGAGCAAACGTTCACAAGAATATTTATTACAGCTACACACTTTTATTGAGAAACTGACAAAGGTGTTGAAAAGTATGGTTTTTTGCAGCATAAAATGTCCCAGAAGAGCAGTTACAGGCAAGAGCAGTTAGATTTTAGAGTCCTGTAAAGAGGACAAATCTAACTCAAAATGATTTTTCAGATGAGTTATTGATAGATGACTGCGGAAGCCCTAAGAATTGATGACAAATTGTCAATCTGCTTAGAACACAATTTAACTTAAAATTAAACACATGTAATACAAAGATTCCCAAAAGCAATAACCTGCTTTTCTATTATCATAAAAGCAGTTGTTAAAAACTAAATCCAAATTAAATAATGTTTACCAGAAACATAGAAGGCGTCTAGACCCTTTCATCGGTTTCTGCACCCCGGCTTCCTACTCCTCTGCTCACTGCATGAACAGCAGTGGTCAACAGGCCTTCATGTTACTTAGTAACAGATTCAAAAAGAAAAGAAAAATAAGAAAGTTAATGTTCGACTCACACAAAACAAAATTAATAGGATACATTTTAATTAACATAGAATGATTAGTGTGCTCCAGAATAATCAAGCATAAATAAGCACTTTTTGTTAATGGCTACATACTATCATTATTTTCTTATTGTTTTAGGACATTTTTTTTGCAGGGGCCTGACCTGCTCAGGTGCCCAGCCTTTTGGCACCTCTGAGCCACACTGGAAGAGGAAGAGTTGTCTTGGGCCACACATTAAATACACAAAAACTAACAAAAACTGATGAACAATGAAAAGGTTTTAAGTAAATTTACAGTTTTGTGTCAGGCTGCGTTCATAGCCATCCTAGGCCGCACGCGGCCCGCAGCCCTCTGGTTGGACACCTGTAGTTTGTTAAATTATGTATGCTTCATTTTATAATATATAAATTCAATTTTTATGTAGAGTCAAACCTTGGTTGTCAAACGTATCTCTATTATAATAAAAATAGAAAATATCAAATATTTCATGAGAAAAAATAAAAGTCTATAATTGTAATATTTTATGACATGATTTCATTAAAAATAGGCCTTTGTACATTACTGCATAAGGCACAGCAGGTCTGAAAAATTATGTAAAATTTTTATCCATGGAGTTTGTCCAACAAAAAATTTTGTAATCTCAAAAAGCTTACAAAAAGCTTCTAAATTCCAGAGAATTTTATTGCCATTAAAAATGAATTAAGAAAATAAATTGTACTAACCTCACTACTTTGGCAGTTATGAATTTGAAAAAGCCTGACAAAGGCCAAAATACTCCTCTTTCTTTCCTGAGGATCAAACATTATTAGTAGTCAAGATTGTAACTGCAAATGCAAATACCTTCAGAAGCTAAACAGGTACTTTATGTATGAGAAGGTCCTGGTAGAGAACAAACTGAGCAGTAAAGCTTGATAGGTGTGGAGAACTTAGGCCTCAACTAAAGACAAAGATAGGTAGATGGTGATGATGATAGATAGATAGATAGATAGATAGATAGATAGATAGATAGATACATGATAGATAAAAAGGGAGGGAGGGAGAGAGTGAGAGAGGGAGAGAGGGAGAAAGGGAAAGGAGACTCATGAACATGGACAACAATCTGGTGATGGGGGGCGTGGGGAAGGGTTGGGTAGAAGTGGACGTAGAAGAGGGTATAAGGAGGATCAATGGTAAAGGAAAAAATACAATAGAAAAGAAAAGAGAAAAGAAGAGAAAAGAAAAGAAAAAAAGAAAAAGAAAAAAGAAAAGAAAAGAAAAGAAAAGAAAAGAAAAGAAAAGAAAAGAAAAGAAAAGAAAAGAAAAAAAGAAAAGAAAAGAAAAAAGAAAAGAAAAAAGAAAAGAAAAAAAGACAGAAAAGACAGTCTGGAGGTAGGCCAGGCAAAATCCCTGTGCACTTGGCTGAGTGCAAAGCTGTTATGCTGTGACTTGACCCAGTAGACGCTATGCTTCATTCTAGCTCTAAATACTCCTATTTTTCTACACAAAGTTCGATAACAGATTTGTTTGATCTACCAAGGAAAATCTAAGAAAACTGGACATAGATTTTTCTTATTTTTTATTGTTTATGGTAATGGAACGGGATTTGCTTGTCAAAACAAATTGAATTCTAAATAGCTTGGGGATTCCAAAATCAAAGAAAAAAAAAATCAGTAAGCACTTAGTCTTGCTGTGGCTGGCCATCTACTTTTATTTCCGAGGACTTTCAAGTGTAATTGGAGAACAAAGTAAAAAGCAGGCAACTGAGGTTGGGATGGATACTTCCTTTCTTCTCTGGAGGTAGAGGATGGCTAGGAAGAAGAGATCTAGAAATCATGGTACCCTGTAATACAGAAGGTAAGGCCCTTTTGGTGGTAAATTGACAGGAGATGGCTTTCAAGGGGGAAACGCAAAGATAGAGAGGGCAAGAGGGAAGTGTCTCACTCTGGAGACAGCTGTGCTCCTAAATTTAGTATTTTGAATCAAGGTGTTGAAGAATATAAAAGCAGTCTCTTCTGACCCAAAGGAATGAGGAGCACGGTCTTTTCATTCCATTTTATTGTCATTTCTGTGTCTGAAGGGAATCCCACTTGGTTCTATTAAAACTCCTCGGACAAGAGTGAAAACAGAGGAAAAGAGAGGACACTGTGATGTTTCAGAGAAGAAAAAACACTTCTCCTAACATTGCTCCTACTCAAGTGCATTTACGAAATATTTGTACAACCCCCCAAATTTTCATATAAAGTTAAAATAGAACATATTTCCCCCTATAATTTTGCAAAACAACTTTCATTTTGGCAAAGAACACGAGAATAAATCACCAGAGGGAGTCCTTGGGTGAGGTGATTTGAGCTCCGAGGCAGAGGGACCGTAAAGGGGCTCTGCAAGGGGAAAACCAGGTGAAAGGGTCTGCTGGACACAAGCCTGGCTAGTTTAGTTCCCGTGGAGCCCCACTCGCACCATCCTCCACCAGCCCCACCCATTCTAAGAGGAGCGACGAAAACTTTCTTATCTAGAGTACAATTTTAGATTGAATTTAGTAAGTTGATGAACCTCCATCAACAGGGGAGCACGGCTCTCCTTGGAACTGTGTAAGAACAGCGGGGTGCGTGCGGAAAGCTATACCCACAGCTGTTAGGAGCTGAGTTAGCATTTCCTATTGCTGTTCACAGTATTTATGAATTTAATTAAATCTTTATTTTTATCAATATATTAACTTCTCAAGTTTTCTTCTCAGCATACATTTTTACTGTAATATTTTGTGGATCCTAATTTGAACTAGAGTATTTAATTAAAGGATATTTGCTCTCTTACACTACTCAATATATAACAATAATTTCTAAAACTTGCTTCTTATAATCATATTTTTCCAATGATTATGTATATATTCATTTTTATTAATGTAATTAAGGTTAAATGTGGTAAATTGGTTCTCCATTATGTGAGATAAACATATTAAAACTACATGTTTTGTGATTTTATATGCATTCAATAACTGACACTTGTATGCAAAACATCTTGTATAATTAAAAAATACATACATACATACACACTTAAGAAAGCAATTACAAAGACTTTCATAAAACTTTCATGCAAGTTAGTTTTAATTAATGTTTTTATTTAAGTGCTCTATGTATTTTAGCATTCATATATTTCATAAATTTTCATGTTTTTAATTTTTTACTTAATAAAGAACCAGATAAACCCTATAGCAGCTTTTTAAAAATTGCGATTTTCAGGTGTGTTTCTAGGCTAGTTTGCCATGAAAAGGTCAAATAATTTGGCCTTCATCATCCTGTGGGTTTGTGAAAAATGAGGGATCAAATAGCTTCTGGTAAGACTGCCAGAAATGTCACCAATATTTAATGTACTACATAATAATCAGTCAACAAGTGTCAAAGCAGGAATTGAAACCCAAAGCTCTCTGGCCCCATTCACTATGCTTTCTACCCCTGGGTACTGCATCCTTAATTCATATCGATATATTTTACCCGGACAGGGGCATGTAGGGGAGACTCTTGCTGTCTTGCTCTAGGGTATACTGGAGGCTTCCATGGTATCACAATGAATGAACAAAATTTCACTGAAAAGAGGACATGCATTTATCATATCTGAAAAAATGGTTGTTTTATACTTTTATTTATAAATTCATGTCATTTTTCCATTGTATTCAGTCTGTAGAGATGATTTTGTTGTGCTGTTGATGTTAAAAATGTGGATTTTATATATTTGACTTATAGAGTCCCCCCAAAAGTGATTTGTTTTAGATGAAGTAAATTTTTTTAAACCCGCTGTTTGGCTCTATTCTACATGCTATGAGTAATTCATGGAAAATATGTCACATTCTGTCCTCAGGAGGTTT